>CAIGRN010100121.1:0-51980 GCA_903798345.1 Fraxinus anomala
CCACTCATCAATTTAAAACAACACTCCGGTCTCTACATTATAATTCCATAAATTTTAATACCCATTAGTCATAATACATCTTTAACGGATCACTTTAATTGACTAATGTCATTTAAATGATAGCACCACACATTTTAATATACAACGTGTGGCCCGATATATGTTGAAAATATCCAACAGGGACAAATCATTTCTCTTCTTTTACTGGTTCCATGAATGATACAGAATTCCCTGCTTTGTTCTTTAAATTACACGAAAGCTCCGTGGCAACTTCGCTACCAAAAATCACATTCAAAGATAAGTAATTGCTAAAACATCTGTACTCAAAAATCTTTAGGAGAACAAAAGGAAAAAAAGGTAAATTATTTTTAAAATCTTACTGATTTGGGTGCAAATGAGATTCTTGATTTCTGATATCAAAGAAGAGTGCTCCAGAACTGAAATAAACTCATCCAATCCTTCTTTTTACTCCAATGGTTTGAGATTCTGGCCCATTGATTTTCTTCTAAATGAATCTACATTGGTATAAATTCCTCTATCACAAGTTCTGTCAATCTCTCAATTGTTATCCAAAAAAGTTCAATCACTCACGTAAATGAATAATGAACAAAATAGACAATAAAATGAAGGAAAAAACACTCCATTAAAATTTAAAGAAAAATAATTATACATTTTTTTGAGAGGTGCATGTAGAGAGGAAGTTAACGTTTGAAAGCATTGATTTTTCTCATTTCTTCTTCCAATTCTTGTACATGAAAATAAAGATTTGATTTCTTGAAAAATCAAGATACAATTATTTGTGAATGGATATCCTCAACTGATCTTTTAGATATCGTGATGCAAATGAAAAATCACGATCTTCAGAATTCGAATTGTGTGTATAAATCATAGGCGATGATGGATTTGAAGAAAAAGAAATGATAGTGTTTAAGACTCAAAAGTAGGAGATGAAATTAAGGCAAGATTTTTGTGAGTGAAATGTGGATATGTGATAGAAGAATTGTGTAATTAAATTAATATGTGAGTGGTTAACGCTTTCAAAGTGAAAATAGATTATGGAGTTAAAGTGATTTGATTCTCATTATTTTCAAAATAAAATTTTCTCTCCCTTTTTTTCAACCACATATTCTTCAATAAAATAATATTACACGTAAATCTAAAATTTTCCCTCATTTTTTAACAACACATTCTTCACCAATATACTATTCTAAAATTCATTTTTACTATAAAATGAGAAACAAATAGGCTATTATTTTCCAGTAATTTTAGAAAGCAGAAATTAGGCCCACTACCCTTCAAAATTAAGATATTAGAATAATACACTATCAACTAATTAAAATATTTAATTACATAACTAATACATTCTAAACTCCCAAAATCACAAATTCTAAACTAGATTCACAATTCCGGAGAGCTCCTAGAGAGAAACCCTCCTCATCACCCACGAATCATCTGACTCCACTTCAAGTTATAACTATGTGATTTTGGACAAACATGTGTTCTATCTTTCTTGTTTTTACCCTAATATAGTAACATCTATGGTGAAAAGGTGTTGAATTTACTGTTCGGAATTCAAAATCGGATGAGGAAAAACATAGGGACATTGAAAAATCTTCAAATTAATGTCAAAACCTTATAAATCGAAGGTAAACTTTGAATCTTATCATTTAGGTAGCAGATAACTGTTGTGTTGAGTAACAGGAAAATGTATAAAGCTTGTTTAATATTGTCAAACTAATACTTTTCCAATTAGATTGAGTAGATTTTCTTTCAATACAAATTTTATAGCTTTGCATTGCTATTTTGAAGTTTATGTCATGCGTTGTACCTTGATTTGAAGTTTTTTCAACTTTGCTATGCATTAAAAAGGTACTCGGCATGCATTGGGAAAATTTAATTAGACTATATATTAAATTGTATAACAGATAAAATTTGTCAAATCCTGCTTTTGATGTAAATTGTATCTGGATAATTATCAGTCACTTGTATGGTTTCATCCCAATCACATAAAATTGGAGGTATATGTTCAAGAAATTTCTATTATGGTTTTCTTTGAGTGATTTCTTGTAAAACGTGATGATGGTGTATATGAATTCAACTTCTTGGCTAGGCACATATACAAGATGATGTGAAAAGTAGCCACCAGTTGTTCTGCAAAATGCTCCAATCACATTCTGTCATTCAAATGCTCGATTAATGGCATGTAACGACATCCATTAGCAAACACTGAGACAACTACCGTGTGCTACAGCTTCCAGCCAAGCAATTTTCGCACACTAAAGCCTCCATTATGTGTTGTTACTACAATTGTTGTGTACTAAAGCCTCGAGTCATTGTCGTTAAGCTTGTCACATTATGTTTAAGGCCATCGGGGGCTATAATTGAGGCAATCACATGCTGCTCCATCTAGTTCTATAAATGAGTTGAAGGGATTACAATTTTATCACCTTTATTCGGACACAAGTTTGTCATTGGAGGGACAATTTCCAATCAGGCTACAATTTGATCTTTCTTTATTTTAACGATGCAACTGCACATTAACCTTTTAGATGCAATAAGATCGATAGTCGACAATAAGAAAACATGGCTAGGGATGGCAACATGGCGGGTATGGGATGGGTTGGCCATTCTCACCACATCCCGTCGGGTATTTTTGTTATATTATCCCATCCCCATACCCGATTAAATCGGGACGGGACGGGACGGGATCGGGGTGGGGCAGGACATGTCCTCTGCCATTTATCGTCCAATTTATTTTTTCTTTTTATTTTATTTTTTGCTTTTATTTTTTTATATCTTTAGTTAGTAAATATTATTACTTTTTTACTAATTTGTTAAAAACAACTTATGTTCTCTTTAAAAATGATGACAAGTTTATTATTTTTTGTTCGATAAAAAATTTAAATTTGAAATTAACTTTAAATAGGGCGAGTAGCAGAGCGGGGACTATGTTTCACGTACTTGCTTCGAGATAATGACTCTTGCCCCATCCCTGTCCCGTTTACTCGGTTAGGCGGTTAATGGGGCGAGACCCCACGGTTATCAGATTAAACGAGTTTCTTGCCATCCTTAAACATGGCATTCAAGCCTGTAATCACCATTAAGAGTTGGTTTCTCAATGGGGTGGGACCCTACGGATATCAGGTTGAACAAGTTTTTTTTGCCATCCTTAAACATGGCATTCAAGCCTATAATCACCATTAAGAGCTGATTTCTCTAGCATACAGTTATTTGAAGATCTCCAAATTGATTTCTCGTAAGTTCTTTTGTTTAATTTTGTCGAGATCTTATTTTGTTAGGATCTGCTATTATTCTCGCGTTCTTGTGGTTTTTCGTATTTAAATGAATATTTAGATGCCTAATATTACTTGATGAAATTGTCTTGAATGGGGTTTCTGAATTTATGTTTTAAATGATTAAGGATTATGAAAGTGAAATGTTGCAATTTATAGTTATCATTCAATGAATCTTGTATGGGGTGGTTGCATATATATGTTTTCAATGAGTAAATCTTCTTGTAGTATCAGAATAGTTTATCAGTTGTAAAGCTATTGTAGGCTAACTAAAGAAATTGAATTGACTTAATGCATTATTTAGTTCATAATATGAGCATTTATCCATTGTAATTTCTAGTAGATCAACATTTGCAGAATGATTTTGGTAATCAAGAGATTTTGAAGAGAGATAAGCATCTATTTTTGTTTTCTAGCAATTTTGATTGAATTTTGGTTGGAAATTAGAGAGAGAATTGGGGGTTGGGTGAGAAGAAGAGTTATGAATGAATGGTGAAAATCGAGGCACTGAAAGGATCTTGTAAATAGAAATGTGTGAGGCTATGTTCGAAATTGAAGAATGAATATAGGTGAAAGTGAGAAAAAAAAGAACGTCGTATTCGAGTTACCGTATAATCCATGAATTTGAGCTGTGTTTCTTGTTTGACCATACAAAGTAATATGAAATAATCAGTTAATTCAGACTCATAAAGGAAGGTTTGTTCCAAGACTCCATTTCTCGTTTTGAATTGTTGACATGAGCATAATTTGTCAATTTTTTGAAATTTTTATCCCTTTTTTGAGTATTAGTAATTTTTTTTTTTGAATTTCTGTCTTTTTTTTTTTTATGTTACTTGTCTTATAGAGTTTATGTCCAATGTTTAATTAATAAAAGTGAAATATAATCATAAATAGACAACATGTAGAATAAAATCAACCACCCCTTAATCTTTTCTTAGGTTTTAATTTGCGTTTCTCATTTTTTTAGAATATTTTATTTTTTGAATTTATGTCATTGTTTTTTAGTATTTGTCATTTTTAAAATTTTTTTTGTCACTTTCTATACATTTCTTTCACTTTTTTTATATATAAAAACGTGATACTTAACTTTAAAACGTGAAGACATCACTTTTTTATCACTTAATTTTATACAGTATTTTTTAATTTTTTTTCTATCACTTTTTTTTCTTTTTTTTCAATTTCTATAACTTTTTTTTTAGTGACAAACAAATTTTTTTAATAAAAGTATGTCACTATTTTAAGTCACTTTTTGTTTGAAAAGTGACACTTAATTTTAAAAGGTGACATCGTGTCACATTGTGTCACTTTCGTTCGCAAAAAAGTAGCACTTAACTTTACACAGTATTTTTTAATTTCTAATTTTAAGTGACACCTAACTTAAAAAAGTGAAGACAAGTGACATTATGTCACTTTTTTTAATAACAAACATCACTTTTTAATAAAATTATGTCATTTTTAAAAAGTGATACTTAGTTATAAATGTTTTTAATAAAAAAGTGACATTGTGTCACTTTCTAGTGAAAAAGTAACACCTAATTTTATACAATATTTTTTACTTCAAAAATATTTTTCATATGATTTTTTAAAAAATTCATAATTTTAAAGGTATTTTGTAAGTTGCCCTTTTAAAAATAAAATTTTTGTTTAGTAAAATTTGAAAATGTTTTTCTAAAGGGTTATGTGGGGCAATTTCCCCTGGCGTTGGCCATAAACTCGTAAACTCGTATCACCAATGAGCCCACACCAAGGCCCAATATCCTATTCTCCACACGTCTCTAGCGATTTCACCATTGTTTCTTCTATCTACTTTTATTATATCATCTCCACTAATCTCCAAATACCGAGTAAAAAGTTTCATTAATCACTGAACTTTGAACGTTGTCATGTTGTAGTCACTGTACTTCTATATGCTACTGATCGATTTCTAAACTTGTCCAACATTCTCTCCTTCCGTCACTGACCAGGATCCCATTTGAATGATAGCTGATGTGACTCGACGGCATCCTATTTGGCAACAGACGGCGTCATTTTCTTGCCACGTTAGACCTTATTATTTGGAAAACACTCTCGTTTACCTTCTATCAGTTCAATTTTGAGAGATGAATCCCCAATTTGAAATTCCCCATTCAAATCCTACCTAAATCCAGTAGAAAAACGATCCCTAAATTTCAATTTGCCCAAATTGCCTTCCTTCCTATTCCAAAAACACGACCTGAAGCTCCACTACGTTCCTCCAAAACCTTCAGTTGAACGAGCCACAATCATTTCCAAACCCAAATTTCCCCACTTGGAACGAACCTGTTCAGCCAATACAGATCTCAGTGAAGGTAAATTTCAACTCGTAATCTCCCAACCCTCATCCTTCCTCATCATCCTGTAGTGTAAAACACAATATGCCTGACGAATGATGTCCGAAAATCAGTCGGCTCACCCACACAAGACCTCACCTGAACGGTTACACAGTAGGACATCTGAATGAGGTTTCAATTCACAAACATGGAGGGAGATCACGGAGGTAAAGTCCACCATTCATTTGATTTATGTACGTTAAAAAAATCTCGGTACGTTGTTGATTGAATCATGCCATCTCGTGCAATGTGTGATGCGTGCAATGATTTTACTATAAGTGTAATTTTGTAGTTAAATACAAAGCTGAGATTATGTCTTAGATAAACGTATTGGTAGTTAGTTTCTACAAAAATCTTCCAGCTCCTGTTTGTGTGATTTTACATAAAAACTGCTAGTAATTACAGGTGATTCATAAACTGCAGGTATTTAATTTCATTGTTTTCAATTTGTTGACAGATTATGAGGAAGACCCTGATTTCATTCATTCTGAGATTGTATGGCTTCTGAGGAAGATGATTTGTTGTACGATTGCAATGTGACAGATGACATCAAAATTGGACCGAACATAAATGAAGCAAGAAATGAAGGAGTAGTGATGAGTGTAGGAGAGGTGGGAGACGATGACTTGGAGTATCCATCATCTGAGGAGTTATTATTGGCTTGTTCATCAGATGAAGATGTTGGTTATCGCTTTCCAGAATTTTTGGCTGAGACAGATATGAGGAATCCGCAGTTTGAGGTTGGACAACTCTTTCGGTCAATGGAAGAGTTTCGAATTGCAGTGAGAACCTAAGGTGCTCTCAGTGGTTACAACGTGAGGTTAAAGTGTAATGATAGAAAACGAGCTCAAGGAGTTAGCAAACTCGGGTGCAACTGGAGACAGTGCAAGTGAAGTCCTACACGTCCGAGCGCACATGCACAGGGAGCTAAAACAATAGACATTGCAACTAATCTTCTTAACAAATAGATACATTGAACAGTTCAAGGCAGACCCTGATTGGAAAACAAAGTCCATTTTGGCAACTGTGAAGGATGATTTGAAGACGGAGATAAGTAGAAATGTGGCCAACAAGATGAGGCAATATGCTAAGGAATTGTTGTTTGGAACCATGGAAGAACAGTTCGGACTTGTAAGGAGATTGCTGCGGAGGTACTTTGGAAAAATCCGAAATCGAGTTGATGATAGTCCTACATGAGCAACTTTTCAAAGGTATCTATATATACTTCAGTCCCTACAAGGTCGGTTTCAAAATTGGATGCAGGAAAGTGGTAGGTGTTGATGGGTGCCATTTGCGAGGTTGTTTTGGGGGTGTTATGTTAACAATGGTGAGACAGGATGCTAACGACCGTATATACCTCATGGCATATGCTGTTGTCGAGAAGGAGAACACAGACTCTTGGAGATGGTTCATGAAGTACCTCCAAGAGGATATTGAAATTGGCAATGGGAGGGGTTGGACATTGGTAATTGACAGACAAAAGGGTCCTCAAAATATATGCGATGAGTTATTCCCAGAGGCAAAATATTGTTTCTGTGTATGACATAGGTACACAAACTTCTTCAACGTCGGACATAAGAGCAAAATACAAAAAGATTTTCTTTGGCATGCCGCCAAGTCAACAACTGTTGCTAAATTCAAACATTGGATGCAAAAAATTCGTGGAGTGAGTGAAGATGCATATGAATGGTTGATGAAGAGACACCCTTAAGAGTGGAGTCAATCACACTTTCCAGTGCACTCCAAGTGCGACATTATACTTAATAACATATGCGAAGTATTTAACAAAACGTTGTTGGGCGATAGAGAGAAATTGATTCTAAATATGTTGATATTAGTGCAGATGACGTTCATGAAACAAATACAGTAGAGACGAGAAAAAATGAGACAATGCGAAGGTCGTTTATGTCCAAGGATCACAAAAAATTGCACAAGATCGCTGAGATATCAAGAGAATGCACGTTGTACTTGTCTGGAGAGCCCAGGGGGCAGGTTGATTGCAGTTATGGGATATTTTTTTGATCTCGAAGAACATACCTGTGCATGCCGAAAATGGGAGCTTACAGGTATACCGTGTATGCATGTCGTTGTAGTGATACAGGATTGTAGAAATGAACCAGAGGATTATGTTGACAATTGTTACACGATCGAGATGTACATGAGCTGTTATAATAATATCATTAACCCAATCAACAACCCAATGTTGTGGCCTGAGGTAGATGCCCCTAGAATCATCCAACCTAAGTGGATTACGCCTCAATGGGGAAAGAAACATAAAAAGAAAAGGAAACATGCGGAAGAAATGGTATTGCAAAGTAAGGAAAAGTCATACATCACGAAGAAATGGCAAGTGCGCATGACATGCTCGATATGTAGATTGAAGGGGCACAATAAAAGATATCACTCAAGCAATGGTGCCCCAGTTCAAGTAAGTATATTTCTTTGGCTAGTGTTTGGCACCTATTAAGTTATGTAAAAAAAATTCGCTTTCTTAATTTTGAACCATACATTCTCCAACCCAAAATACTATTACTTTTGGACAGGAATGGTACGATGCTGAATTAGAACCCGTTGCTTCAAATAGCAATGTAGCAGTTAACGAACATGTGAGTAAACATCAAATTCATTTTTTAGCTAATTAACTATGTTTGTTATTTATTATAAATAATGGTTTCTGTTGGATTAGTTCAAGTACAATTGCAAATCGTTCATGAAGGGAATATTGTGGCTGTTGTGATTAGCATAAGTTTGATTATGATTTTTTTTCCCATCTGACTAGTGAAGTGAACAACATGGTATCTCTTGTGAAGTAACGAGCTGTGAATCGATTTTTGGTTATGCTCGTGAATGGAATTGTAAGGAGCTATTATGGCTGATTTTTTTCTATGTCATTATTTTATGTTCATTGGTTTTTTTGATACTATTATTAGCCACTAAATGCTACCATAACTAGCCTGTGAAAATGTGCATATAAAGAGAGAGATTTCCTCAGTCGAACAAACTTCGTAACTAGTTCATAATGCAATAAAAACGATTACATAAAATTCTTAAAATAAGGTTTTGTGTTGAAGTCTTACAACATACATAATTTACTAAATGTTCACTGACGATTACATAAACATGGATTTTGACAAATACAATAAAAATCTTCAACTTGATCACGTAGTTGCAACAAGTTCACTCAACTTTTCTCTTTTCTTTCCCATTATCCTCCGTAAGCTTCTTTCCTTTCCTTTGCGCATGGTAATGTTGATGGATATCTCGATGTATTTTTTTCAGTTATTTGAGCACATGTGTTGAACATACCCGACAGGTCTTGGCACGGATATTTAGCTTTACAATTATCCGAACAAACATAACTCAAATTCGCAACAGACTATTCTTCATCTTTCTACTCAAAGTGACCACAATCCCTAGTACAACATAAGAACAACCTCCCAATGTTTGAAGTATTTTTCTCCACCTCCATACATTTCTCAAATCCTTGGCCACATTTCAGACATCGTTTTTTTGTTGGGCAGTCCGACAAGTAGTGCCCTAGCTTCTTACAACTATGACATATGTCCCTGTTCTTTCCTACCATTACACTTCAAAGAGTGGAAATGTGTACAAAGTAATTAACAAAGTTATAACATCTACAAAAATACAAGTGTTAGTCATAGAGACAACTGATTTAAATTGTTAACCATTCGACTATTAAAAAACTTAGTAAACACTTTCCGACAACACAAGAATATATAATCATAAATTGTTAAAAATTATTAAATTGAACACGAAAGATTTTCGAATTTTAAATCCCCATCCAGTGGCACGCAGAATGGAATATGATAGTTCCAATATAACGAAAAGTACACATTCATCCTTCAGTGTCACAAAGAAAACAAATAAATTGGTCATGTGTGTTTCTGTATCTGCTTGGATTTAATCCCCTACAATTCTAGGACAGATACATGAAGCCCGCATTACAGAGAATGTTAGTACACCAGTTTAAGAATGAACAGCTAGCTATGTCAACGAGCCGAGCTCCAGCCCGAAAAAAAGCTCGGGGCTCGGCTCGAGTTTTTTTGGGCCAGGCTTTTTTTGGCTCGAGCCGAGTAAAGCTCGGCTGAGAAAAAAGGGGCTCGGCCCGAGCTTTGGCCCGAGCCTTAGCCGGGTCGAGCCCGGGTCGGGCCGGCTCGTATATAATTAAAAAAAATAAATAAATAAATAAAAGTGAAAAACTGCCCAGCAGGTAGCTTACAGCTGCCCAGCGGTAGTTTTTCAAATTTTTTTTTTTTATATACGGGCCGGCCCGAGCCTCAACTCGCTGCAACAGAGCCCGAACCGACGAGTTTTTTTGCCATCCCTATGAACAGCCTCCTCAAGCAACATGGAAAATGTAAACAATGTAATTAGCAAATTACATATTCACTTGGGAAAGATAAACAATGTAATTATTCAAACAACCTGCTGCACGAATTTCAACAAGTTGAACTGACTTTGTGCAGCCAGAAATTGAGAAATGCTTATGTTCATTCAACTGTGATATTGTACAAAACACTAAATTGGGAGATTATGGGTTGAAATTTACTTTCACCGAGATCTGTATTGCTGAATAGGTTAGTTCCAGGTGGGGCGATTTGGGTTTGGAAATGATTTAGGGCTCGTTCAACTGAAAGTTTTGGAGGAATGTAGTGGTGCCTCAAGTTGTGTTTTCGGAATTGGAAGAGAGGCAATTTGGGCAAATCGAAATTTAGGGATCGTTTTTCTATTGTATTTGGGTGGGATTTGAATGCGGGATTTCGAATTGGGTTCTCTCAAAATTGAACTGACTGAAGGTGAACGAGAGTGTTTTCCAAATAATAAGGTCTAATGTGGCAAGAAAATGACGTCGTCTATTGCCAAATAGGATGCCGTCGAGCCACATCAGCTGCCATGCAAATGAGATCCTGGTTAGTGGCGAAGGAGGGAACGTTGGACAAGTTCAGTGATAGATCAGCAGCATATAGATGTACAATGACCACAACGTAACAATGTTCAAAGTTTAGTGATTAATGAAATTTTTACTCCCAAAAAATACCCTAGTACCCTTCTTCCTTTTCTGAATTGGATTTCTACTCGTGGATCCACCATACACTGCCCCTGAATTGGAGGCTCTTTAGTTTGAGAATCCATTGCGAGTTGCCACGGAACCCTATTATTTTCCCTTGTTCCACCCGATTAACCCCTGACATGGATTTGCTGCAATCGTATAAAGACCCGGATATGGAAGAAGAAGATGAAGTTGGGCGACAATCGGAGCTCCGACCCGTAACAAAAACAACATCATCGGACCAGGACTTGTCGCCCGATTCCTCCCCGATTCGGATCTCCCTTCCCTCCAAGTCCACCGCTCCGAAAGTAGACGACACTATGCTGTCTCTTACCGTCGCGGGCAAGGTACAATCTGAGGCTCAAAAACCCCTAAATCCGACCCAGCATGTTGTTTCGTTCAACCCCACGTATGACCAACTTTGGGCCCCAGTCGTTGGCCCCGCTCATCCCTATGCCAAGGATGGGCTTGCGCAAGGTCTCCGTAATCATAAGCTTGGATTTGTTGAGAATGCCGCTATTGAGCCGTTTGTGTTTGATGAACAGTATAATACTTTTTATAAATTTGGGTATGCAGCAGACCCTACTGAGAATAATTATGTTGGGGATGTTGAAGCTTTGAAGCAAAATGATGGTGTTTCTGTGTATAATATACCACAAAATGAGCAGAAGAAGCGGAAACTAGAGAAAAAGAAAGTGATGTTGGAGCAGATGGAGAATGAGGGGAATGATCCGATGGAATCAGCGCAGGTGGATAATCCGGCGACTGAGGCATGGTTGACGAAGAATAGGACGAGTCCATGGGCAGGTAAGAGAGAGTGGGTGCAAGGGGAGCTGACAGAGGAGCAGAAGAAATATGCTGAGGAGCACGCGAAGAAAAAAGGTGAGAAGGAAGGGGGCGAGAAAGAGAAAGGTGAAGCCCACGCTGACAAGAGTACTTTTCATGGAAGAGAGGAGATGGATTATCAAGGAAGGTCGTGGATTGAGCCTCCAAAGGATGCGAAGGCAAGCAATGACCATTGTTATATACCAAAGAGATTGGTACACACATGGAGTGGGCATACTAAGGGGGTTTCGGCTATTCGTTTTTTCCCAAAGTTTGGTCACTTGATATTGTCTGCAGGTATGGATACAAAGGTGAAGATATGGGATGTTTTTAATTCAGGAAAATGTATGAGGACTTACATGGGGCATACGAAGGCAGTTAGGGATATTTGGTTCTGTAATGATGGAAGTAAATTCTTGACAGCAGGTTATGATAAGAACATAAAATATTGGGACACAGAGACAGGACAAGTTATATCAACTTTTTCGACTGGGAAGATTCCGTATGTAGTGAGACTCAATCCAGATGAGGATAAGCAGAATGTTTTGTTAGCGGGGATGAGCGATAAAAAGATTGTACAATGGGATATGAATTCTGGGCAGATTACACAGGAGTATGATCAGCATTTGGGGGCTGTGAATACAATCACTTTTGTTGATAATAATCGGAGGTTTGTGACTTCAAGCGATGATAAGTCATTACGAGTCTGGGAGTATGGGATTCCTGTTGTGATTAAGTATATTAGTGAGCCACATATGCATTCAATGCCAGCGATTTCTTTGCACCCAAATACGAACTGGCTTGCTTGTCAGAGTTTGGATAATCAGATACTTATATACAGTACTAGAGAGAGATTTCAGTTGAACAAAAAGAAGAGATTTGCGGGGCACATTGTGGCGGGATATGCGTGTCAGGTTAATTTTTCGCCTGACGGGAGATTTGTTATGTCTGGAGATGGTGAAGGACGATGCTGGTTTTGGGATTGGAAGAGTTGCAAGGTCTTTAGAACTTTAAAGTGTCATGATGGAGTTTGTATTGGTTCTGAATGGCATCCATTGGAACAGAGTAAAGTTGCTACCTGTGGATGGGATGGCTTGATCAAGTACTGGTGAGAATTTCTATCCTTGGCTAAGTAATCTTTATTTAATGATGATATTGGTTATGATATTTTTATACGACTTTTGACTATCTTGTACATTTTGACAATATTTGTAGTCTGTAGATGCTAACCCAGGTTAGCTTCATTTAATGAACACACGGAAAGTCATGAACTGGAAATATGCAAGCTAGGTGTAATGGTGTATGGTAAAGAGTGCCCTTGAATCTTCTTTTGTGAAAATTAGTAATGCTAGAATATTGATTCTCCTATTTCAGAGACAGGAAGGATATAATATAAATGTGCGACACGTGGGAGGTCCTTTTTGTTAGTGGGGGTTTTTGCTTGTTAACTAAACGTCAAAGAATCTCTAACAATTATCTTTTGAGTTGTTATCACAATTTCAAGTGCAAGGATTGCAATTGTAGCATGTTTTGATAAGCTATAAAATAAGCAAAAAAGTACTTTTTTTTTCTTTTTCATAATTAAAAGAAGTTACTTTTTAACCGTAATGTAGTAGTTATTTTAAAATAAAGTTCTGTTGAATAATTTTCTTATGCAATCTGATATTAAAAGAAAATGATCAAATAAAATTACTTGGAAGACACGGAAATTTTCAAAAAATGTGTTGGAAAATGAAGGTTATTAGTTTTGCTGAACTTTTAATTATCCTATTCAGCATATAAATATTTTGATTCTAGATTTTGGGGGGTGATTCATTTCTTGTTCTTGGAATTTCCCCCGTCGAAGAAATGACATTTTAGGCTGCTTTATATTTTTGTGGGAGTTTCTCGATCATTTTGATAATGTATTGCAAATATTAGGCACAAATAAGTATACATTAATAGTAACTAACATCATTCTGCGTCCTAATTGTTTGTGAGTAACCTTTTACTATCAAGTATCAAATGATTGAGTACTTTTTATGAGTTACAGTATGTTTTTGTACAGGTGTTCACTTTCAATTCAAACTTTTACTTTCTTTAAGCTTCCTTTTTATGAGCTGTAGTATGTTCTTTTGCTGATCTGACCTGGTAATTGACTAATAGGATGTTTGACTAAGGTTAAAAGTTTACTTAATATTAAGGGTCCGTTTGATTGCAAGGGTGGAAAGAAAATGAATTTCAGGGAAAGTAATTGCCTAAAAATTGTTTTGCAGGGAATTGTTAATTAAGTGTGTTTGATTGGTATAGTTTTTCACCCGGAAAATTTTAAATTTTTGTGTTCGTTTGGCTTTGTTTTACATGAAAATTGTTCATTAATGTGATAATTTTTTCCACAATTGGTTATAAAATTTGTTTCCATTACCAAAAAGTTCAAAAAAAAAAACGAAATTTTTAAAGGATTTTTTAGTAAAAAAAGTATAAAGTTTAATGTTTGTTTGGCTTTGTTTTACATGGAAATTGTCCATCAAAGTGAATTTTTTTTTTTACAATTGGTTATGACATTTGTTTTCATTGCACAAAAAAATAAAAAAAATGCAGCAGCAGTCTGGAAAAACTTTTCCCACCAAAATGGTGGAAAAAGTTTTCATCAATTTCCAAGAAAATGGGTCACGTGAGCACCCCAAGTGGAAAACCAATTCCCAAGAAAATTATACTTATCAAACAACTAAAAAAGTGGAAGATGGAAAAAAAGTTCCAACTTCCGAGGAAAATAAAGGCTATCAAACAGGATTAATGTTCGTTTGGCTTTGTTTTACATGGAAATTGTCCATCAAAGTGAATTTTTTTTTTACAATTGTTATGAAATTTGTTTTCATTGCACAAAAAAATAAAAAAAAATGCAGCAGCAGTCTGAAAAAAGTTTTCATCAATTTCCAAGAAAATGGGTCATGTGAGCACCCCAAGTGGAAAACCAATTCTCAAGAAAATTATACTTATCAAACAACTAAAAAGGTGGAAGATGGAAAAAAAGTTCCAACTTCCAAGGAAAATAAAGGCTATCAAACAGGGCCTAAATAAGTTTGTTTTAAAATAGAAGAAATTTACTCTTAAAAGTTGGAAATAAGCAAGTTATTTATTTTGATATAGATTGGAGATAATAAAGTTATTTTAAAGTAACTTGATCTAAAAGCTTTACTTGTATCTTTCCTGTTTCCATTTTGCTTTTAAGAAAATTTAGTGATCGTCCCAGAAAAGTTCTTCCTTCTACCTCTCATCTTCAATTCTCTTAAAAACAGAGTGATTGAAGAAGATTACTCCAAAAACCATCCTCTAACTTCCACACTTCTGTTCATTTATTGTCACGCATCTTTGAATTCCATTCCCTCTTTATATGTGTCACTTGGTGCACTATTGGGATTGTGTATGCTTTTCTGAAGCACAATTCTGTAAGAACTGTTCAAACCTCAGGAATACTTTAACATTATCACTGGTTTGCAGGGACTAAAGCTTTGGAGCAATTGATTGCCATGTGAATGTACCGGTTGATCAACATATATGAGAATTGCAGAGCTGTTAGGAGTATACTTTGCAAATTATAAATGCTCACATCAGCCGAAGAGATGATTTCCCTTCATGATAAGGTGCCTAGACAAATCAAGATGAAGACGTCTCCATTGTATTCATCAGATCATCTCAGTATCATAGTTTTTGTATCCTTCTAGATGAGAATTACCCTTGCTAGTTTGACGTTACCTTGGATTGAATTTCAAACTTTTGTGTGACTCTTCTGTTTTTCCCTATACTCTTGATATCGTTTGTAACATTAATAGGTTGTAATGAGTTGTTAATTTCAATTTGAGCAGGACTCTACCCCCACCCTTACTTTCCCCTCTACTTTGAAATCTTTCACTTGTCTGAAAAATGGTAATTATGTTTGCACAGGATACCCCCATTTCCCTCTAACCAGAAGTACACGAATTTATTTTCCTCAGAAAATTGATGTTTAGATTGTTGTACAAACAGCACAAGTGTGTGAAGCAAAATTTCAAGGTGCATCCTTTTTCTGTTAGCTGATATGTTCGAGGCAACTCTGTTGCATGTATGCACCAAATTTATGCCTCCAATCTACTGATCTCTTCAATGTCTTTGCCTTTATATAAATGGTTTTTATTGTCTCATGACATTGAGTAAACTGAATTACAGAACCAATAGGATTGAGAGTTTAGTAATCATGGATTATGCTGTTTTATTGGAGATTAAACCGATTCTCTCTCTTGATAATACTTTTTATATATGGACAAAAACAAAATATATGATGATGAGATCTAAGGTAAACCAGCCGACAAGATTGGCATATAAGAAATGTACTCTACTAGCCTTATGGTCCCAACCCAAGAAGGGCATAAATTAGCAGCAGTTTGCTTTATGGATTCACTCGTTTGCCACTGTTTCACAAAACAGCCATTTACTTGGTAGAATTATGTTTGGTGTACATACCATGGGATAAATCTTGTTGTACCTTGTACGGGAGTTAAAAAGTGTAGGGCCTTTTTATTTTTGTTTTATTTCTTTCAAATTGTACAATCATGTCTCCATGTGACACAATATCAAAAATAATATAAAAAAAGATGTACAGGTAACATGATTGTTACTTGGTATTATCTGCATCAGTTTTATGTAATGTGTGGGCTCAAGTTTGATGATAATGTTATTCAACTACTCATCATCATCTTTTTTATTTTTTATTTCATTGACTACATGATATGGGTCTCATAAAATGTATTTTGGAAAATGGATAAAAGGTGGTGGTGGAATGAATTGTGTAATAAAAAATTCAGCCCCAGAATATTAAAATCAAATTTTAAATAAAATTTTGATAAAGGTTGAGAAAATATGTGAATGAATAATTGTGGAATTCATGAAATATATGATTAAAATTGATTATTTATTTGACTTATATTTGACTTAGATTAAAATTTGAATTTTAATCATGACCTGGGGCTAAGTTTGATAAGGTTTTAACCCAAAAAAAAAAAGGTAGCTACATCAAACTCAAACATGCTCTTAGTCAACACGATTAACATTATAGGAAGATGCACCAATATGCCTCCGCGTGTAAGACTAATATAAAGAAAATAGGGAAAGATAATTTCATAAAAAAATAAAAAATATAATTTTAATTTACTCAGGAAATATTCAGATGGGTGTAAAAATAATTTTATTTCTTAAGGAAATTTTGAAATTCTAATATCTTTATACAAAATATACTACCAAAATCTGTTCGTTGGAAAATTGCTAATAGGATAAAATTATCCTAAATTAATTAGAAGACCTCAATCCTTAAATAATTAGAACGGACCCACTTCCTAAAACTGAGTTTATTGAACTTATAAAACACGTGCCCTAATCGGCCACCGAATTTGAGCAAAAGTTACCTAAACGAAGATTAAATAAAGTAAAAATTATATTCCAACTACAACTAGGAGTCTTGGGCAACGTAGCTTCTATAAATTATGAATAAGCACATACGGACACGAGCAAAGAGAAAATAGAAGAGGAAATCAACATTCACGTACGCGCGATTCTTGTTTTGCTCATAACAATGGAGAATATGGAGATATCAAGAAAGAAGGGAAAACCGAAAGTAGGTATTGAAATCGATATTAAGAAGTTGGATGAACAGTTGCAGAGGCATATAGATAAAACATTAATGCTGAGAAAGAAAAAACCGTGCGACGATGACGACAAGAATTCCAGTATTGAAGTTTCGTCAGTGAAAGAAAAATGGGAAATCGACCCTAACAAACTGCTGCTGAAGAGTAAAATCGGACAAGGTGCTTTTGGATCCGTTCATAGAGGTGTATACGATGGAATTGACGTTGCAGGTAATGCATGAATTAATATGTTCGAACCCATTTTTAGTTTCTTGATGTTAAATCTTGCATGTCTATTTCAATCTGCATACCATGGAAGTTGATAATTATGTTTAATTTAGTTTCCTGTATAAGAAAATAAATGTTTCTGTTGTTTCAAGAAAACTATTCTCTCGCGATCGTTTCAAGAAAACACAACACAACGTTTTTCTTCGACTTTTAAGGAGATTTAACTTTGCTTGAAGTGGTTAAATTTTTAAGTTTCAGTTTAGAAGGACAAAGAAGCTGATGGAAATAAATTTTCTTTAGTTTTCTGTTTCCGTTTTCTTTTCTCACCAAAATCTTGCTTACGAGGAGTAGTCTACATGACTGATTTCTTAAATACTTTCTTCCGATGCCATTTCTATTATGAAAAAGTTGTTCATTTTGATGCATATACGGTTTTGATGTTTGATGTACCTTAATTTTCCATTTGTTATGTCTGATGAGTACTTTGTATGTCGATAAGTATCTTTTGATGTCTCACCTAACTTCAATCAATAGATATTCTCAATCTCCTTTTGCAACTTTGTTCGATTAAGTCATTCGAGTCATATTAAGTCATATGAGTTGTAGTTTACATCTATCTTCTAATAGTTTCTTTGTATTAAAACAGCATAGAAACTAAATTAATTTAGACTTTTTTGAACAACGAGAATATTTTAAATTTCAGTATTTTTGCTTGTGTTGAAATAATGTTTCATATGTCTACTACGAAATCATTAATCAAGAACTAAGTTCACATAGGTATTATAAACTTCTAGTGTGTACGCAAATAATTATTGAATACCATTAATATATTTTTGAACCATTTTTTGTAGGATTTAAATGGTGTTTTACAAGAAATAAATTCGTTGGGATTATTTGCGAAGATTAAATTATATATCATAATAAATATTTCAGGTTTCATTATTCGTTAATCTTAATTTCTAATTTTCCTGTGATTAATTATCAGTTAAACTACTGGACTTGGGAGAGGGGGTCCAAAGAAATTCTCTGCATAAAATTTTCTTCCAAGAAGTTTCCATATGGAACAAGTTTGATCATCCAAACATTGTCAAGGTAAATTTAAACCTCCTTTTTTTTTTTCGTGAAATATTTGCCATAACTTAAGTTTGATCACAAATTTTTATAGACTATACGTCTTGTTTTATGAAGTGGAAGGTGTAGTACTTCTTCGTTATATTGTCCAATATTTAGTAACACATATCAAGCATGCCCTCTTCGACGGGCTTGTTCCATATTGTCTCTCATTTTCAAAAAATAAGCGACTTCTTTTATATATTCTCTAAACTCTTAAGTACTTTGATTAAAGCATATTGTAATTTGTACATCTCTATTTTTTCTTTAGTTGATTGGAGCAAAAAAGGGCATTGCAGATGTTAACATGATATCAGATTGCAGCAAAATCGACAAACCACAAAACATTTGTTTCATCGTGGTTGAGTATCTTATAGGAGGTACTCTTAAATCTTACCTCATGAGAAACAGGATAAAGAAGCTACCGCTGAAAGTAGTCATTCAACTTGCACTCGACATGGCTAGAGGGTATATTTCTAATCATATTATACACAATTATAATAAGAATAAGTCGAAAAGAGGAGTTTTCACTTCTCTATAATCCAAGTGATAAAAAAAAAGTTGCTAATTTTTATTTTTATGTTTTTCTCTTATAGGTTGAGTTACCTGCATTCTTTGAAAGTTGTCCATAGAGACGTGAAGACTGAAAATATGCTCCTTGATAAAGAAGGAAGAGTCAAAATAACTGATTTTGGTGTCTCAAGAGTAGAAGCTACAAATCTTGCTGAGATGACAGGAAGAACAGGCACACTTGGTTATATGGCACCAGAGGTTTTTATTTTATTATCGAATCTATTACTTCATTAATTTAAGTTGTTAAATCTATTTGGCTAAGCTTAAAAGCATATTTGTATTTTTCATTTTAAGGTCTTAGTCGGCAATGAATACGATCACAAATGCGACGTATACAGCTTTGGAATCTGCCTATGGGAAATTTATTGCTGTTCTATGCCATATCCCAACCTTGCATCAATTGAAGAAACCTCATCTGTTATTTACAAGGTATGTTGTTCACTTTATCGATAGGTCTTTATAGCAATATTTTTATAAAATATTTTAGCTGAGAGTTTAAGTTTTATATTCAGAGCTCGAGGCCAGAGATACCAAAGTGCTGTCCTAATTCTGTAGCTGATGTGATGAAGAAATGCTGGGATACTGACCCCAAGAGAAGACCCGAGATGGAAGAGGTGGTACGTATGTTGGAGGCTATTAATGTTTCTAAAGGAGGCGGAATGATAAAAGACGACGATCAACCCCAGAGTTGCTTTTGCTTACTCAGGCGACAAAGGCGATAACATAGCAAACTTAGAATCGAGAAGTAAAGAAATCAAAGTTGTAAAGATTTTCATTATACCTATACATGATAGGTACCATTCACTATTAGAACAAATTTTGTAACATTTAAATAGCATAAGTAATATTTTTATCAATACGTTGGGTCGGGAAGATGATGAGCATGCTACGGAAGTGTTAAAGTTGTTAGACTGTTTTTTTCACCTGACACTTGTACTTGATTAACATTCATTCACAAACTAGAAAACTAGAAGATATCACCACATGAACAATTCAAAATGGTGGGGTTCTTTCACTTTGTACCCTCCTATACAGCTAGTGTATGTTTGGTGCAAAATATTACAGGAACAATTCAAAGGATTTTCACAACTGACGTTTCTGTAGAGCTACTCTAAATTTTTGTTAACTTCTTTTGCGTTCATTTGCTTTTCTTCTCTCCTCTCCAGCCTTAACTTAATCCAGGTACGTATCTCCTGTTTCGAGCTTAAAATTTTTGAAGTTTCTTTGGAAATTACTATGGATTAGAACTTGCCAATTTCACCAGCAACTCGAAAATTATAATTCTTAGAAACCTTCTAATACGCCGTATGAATGCCATTGATTAATATTTTATTCACAAGGATAGTTTATCTTTTCACATAAAGTTTTATAAGTTTATGGCTTTATCAGGATTATGAGAGCACTGTGAAATTCAGCATTACAGACGATCAGATTAGCACTTGCTCCCTACATGTTGCCAAGATATGATAGTTCAAGTATAATCCAAAAAGTCTGTCCAAACCAAAACTATTTATCCTGTTTGATGAATTCTTCACAGTTGATTTGCTTACAGCTTTGTCGATATATTCATACAGGTGGAAGCAGTTTCTTAGGCTTATGAGAATTTTCAGACGAAGACGTCCAGGATGAATACTCAAGAAGAAACGCCGCGGGTATAATAAACCTCTAGTTTTTTAGCTGTGCTGATGCGTCTACTTCAAACTTGTGCATAGCCTATCTAAAGGTAGATATTAAGTGTAAAGTTGATAGGAGATAAGCAAGGTCTTTCTGTAAAATGGATTGCCTTTCTGAAACATTAAGTATATTCTGTTTGTCATTAACTGGTGTTTATACAGGACGGAAGGATGTTTTCATTTGATAAGCACTTAGAAGAAAAGTCCCTACAATTTTAGGTTCAAGTCGGACCAGATGAGAAAGGAAAAGCTTGCAAAAAACTTGTGATTGTTATGTACCGAAAGATCTCACTACTGCATATAGTTCAAGGAAGTCCCTTTATTTACTTTTCGTTCTTTTAAATTCATTCACTTCAAGATTGGTCTTAGAGTCCTTCGTGGCTCGTGTTTTTGGCATAGTTTACAACACTTCAGCCTCTATATCAAGTAACCACAATATTTGCTGCACTCAGATCCTTGGTGCATAGAATCTTGTCAAACTGGAGAGTGGCAGAGACTAGAGCAGGACCAAAAGAAGATGAATTAGTCATTTATACTGAGTACATAGCTAATAGTGATCAGTTAACCAAAATTGAATTTGGTTATCATAAAATTTTGCTTCTCATTTCGATCAATTAGAAATAAATGAGAACCTTATGTTTGAATCTTGTCCAATTCCAACATTTTAAGCTGTACCCAATTACTCTATGTAACTTCTGTAAAAGTTGCTTTTCAGTTTAATAAAACACTGTTGTTTTAAATTGATTATTGATTAGGTTTCATCATTGAAAGAAAAATGGGAAACTGATCTGAATAAACTGCTGTTGAAGAGTAGAATTGGCCAAGGCGCTTTTGGATCTGTTCATAGAGGTGGGTACGATGAAATTGACATTGCAGTCAATGCTTGCATATTACACACACAAACACACATTACAAGAATTCATAATATTTCACGCACTTTAATTAATTTCTACCCCATTAATTTTTTTCTTGATTTTTTATTATGAATTTATAGAATCTTGCATGTGTACCAATTCGTTCGTAGGTCTATCAGTGTGTTCAGGTGTGCTGTATTAAAGAAGTATCAATGTGTACATATGTTTCTGTTGACACGGGCATGAACGTCGAGGAAACTCATAACGTTCGCATTGTATCTAGTCTCGGACCTAGTTATGTAAGATTTTCTGGTGGAATCCAAAAACGTTAGCGAAACATTGAAAACATTGCTTGTAGAGGATAACTGAAAAGAGAAGCAAAACCTCCCTTTAAGGTTCGAGGGTCCCTCCCTGCATATTTCACTATTTATATATTCTTTCACACATTGATGATATGGTGATAAATTGAAGTAAAATTATCAAAATTTCTTCACTACTTAAACGATTGTGCTTAAGCAATGTGGGTTAATGACAAAATGAAAGTAGGAGATCTTTTTTTTCTTGATTTTATTAGGTTGGCGAGATTAGACTCAGTCAAATCTCCCTAGGTCTTCTGTTGGTAAATAAATCTTTAAGTTGTTATGTACATGTAACTCAGTTTTAAAATTGCTTCTAGCATTTGAATCATTGTTATCAACCAGCACAAGTAAAAATAAGACTTTCAAGTAACTAAATTTTGAATATCCATGCCCAGAAAAGTCTTATGGGGACGGAACAGTAAGACTCGAAAAATCATATACAAAATTACGTAAAACTTAATAATAAATTGTTGGAGAATCATCATATATCTAATCGAATTCCTAGCAGTTAATGCTAATCATAATAATTCTTGATCACACGTCATCTCCGAAGGATTATCTGGAAGATGATGGTAATGATTTTCTAAATAATGTGCGGTTAAAAAGTGGGAAATTTTTTTAAGCTTATGTGCAAAATGTTTTATTGTATGAATATGTTGTTGAAAATGAGTATGAGAATAAAGAGTTTTAATTCAAATATTACAAGTGAGAATAATGATGACTGATTTCTTGCCCAACTTCAATCGATTGATATTCCCAATTAATCTCCTTTTGCCATTTTATTTAATCTAACACAATACCTACCTAAATATCCAATGTAATCAAATCTTTTTCAAGCTGAGTTGTAGTTTACATTTATCTTCTAATAATGTTTTTTTTGTATTTTGCAGCATAGAAACTAAATTAGTTTAAACTTTTTTGAACAACGAGAATATTTTAAGTTTTAGTACTTGTAATTCTTTTTAGTATGGTGTACACAAGTACGCGGGAGTTGAACATTTTCCTATATCTAATATGTAATTTTTAATCAAGAATTGAGTTCACGTAGGTACTACTAAATTCGACTGTGTACTCAAATAGTTATTGAATACCTTAAAACACATTTTAAACATTTTTCATGTAGTATTTATGTACTTTTTGTAGTATTTAAATAGGATTTTACAAGAAATAAATTCGTTGGGATTGATATATAAGTGCAAAAATTAAATTGTATATCATAATAAATGTACCACGTTTCCATCTTTTATCATGTTCTTATTTTCTTGTGATTATTTATCAGTTAAGCTACTGGACTTGGGAGAAGCGAGCCAAAGAAATTTGTTGCATAAATTTTTCTTGTAAAAAGTTTCTGTGTGAAGCGAGCTGGATCATCCTAATATTGTGAACGTAAATTTAAACCTATGCAAATTTTGCATTCACTTGAAGCTTGATCATAAAGTTCTATAAACATAATATGTCTTGTTTGCTAAAGTGGACGGTGCAGTACTTCGCTATATTTTTGGGTATTTAGCAACACATACCAAGCATGCCCTCTGGACGGGCTTGTTCCTCGTCTCTTTTTCAAAAAACCTAAGAAACTTCTTGTATATATTTTCTAAGCTCTTACATATTTTTTATTAGAGTCCAATTGATTGAGGGCAAAAATGGAGGTTGAGACAAAATCGACAAGACCCAAAACATTTGTTACATCATGCTTGAGTATCTTAACGGAGGTACTCTTTTTAAGTATTATCTCATAAGAAATAGTTTAAAGAAGCCACATCTGGTAGTTCAACTTGCACTCGACATGGCTAGAAGGTATATTTCGAATCATATCATACATGTTTATGATAAGAATAACTCGAAACGACGATTTTTTACTTCTCTGTAGATCCAGGTGATAAAAAAAAGTAGCTAATTTTCATTTTTATATTTTTCTCATATGGGTTGAATTACATGCATTATTTGAAAGTATTTCATAGACGTGAAGATAGAAAATATGCTCCTTCACAAAGAAGGAAGAGTCCAAAAATCACTGATTTTAGTGTTTCAAGTGTAGAAGCTGCAAATTTTGTCCAGCTGACCGGAAGAACTAGCACACTCGGTTATATGACACCAGATTTTATTTTTATTTTTTTAATACCAGTTAAGTCTGTTTGGCTAACCTTAAAAGCATATTTTTTTGATAGTGTATATTTTTTATTTCAAGGTCGTAATTGGCAATCCATACGATCACAAATGCGACTCGTAGTTTCGGGATCTGCTTATGGGAAATTTATTGTTGAATGCCATATCCCAACATTGCATCAATTGAAGAAACCTCTCCCGCTGTTTACAAGCTATGTTGGGCAGTTCATCAGTTTCTCTTTATAACAATATTTGGTAAAATATTTTAACTGTTCAAGTTTTGCATTCAGAGTTCAAGGCCAGACATACCCCCAAGTGCTACCCTAATTCTCTAGCTAATCCGATGACGAAATGTCGGGGTACTGACCCCAAGAGAAGACCTGAGATAGAAGAGGTGATACAAATGTTGGAGACCATTGACGTTTCTAAAGGAGGCTGTATGATACAAGACGACGATCAATCTCAATGTTGCTTTTACTTACTCAGACAACGGAGTCAGAATGAAGAACAAGAGAAATCAAAGTTGTAATGATTTTCATTATACGTATACATTATATGTACCACTAGCAAAACAAGGAAAATATCACAAGTAATATTTTTAGTAATACTTTGGGTCAAGCATATTATGATGGTGCTGTGGAAGTGTCAATATTGTTGGGATGTCCTGGTGCACCTACAAATTCTTGACATTAGCAACCTCGTGTTTTTCTCATCAAACACTTGTGTTTAATCAACATTCATTTACAAACTAGAAGACTTCTGCAACAGGAACAATTCAAAATGGTGGGGAGGGGTGCTTTCACTTTGTACCCTCCTATACAGCTAGGGTATGTTTGGTGTGAAATATTACACAGCATTGGACAAAACAAGTGAATTCAACATCTTTTTCTCTCTTCATCCTATCCAGTTTTGTCCAATTGAGTCTACCAAACATGCACCTATTGAAGTTTAACCTAAAATGCTCCGGTTACACATGGCAAAGCTACAAAGCTGATCTCTACTATGTACTTAACTCGCTGAAATGTAACTAATTTCCCGTGTACTTCGAATTTCTTCCAGATTTCAAGTTGAGTATTTGCAAAAAATAGTCTTCTACATATATACGCTCACTTTCAAATCAGGACACAGCAAATGCACCATTGATTCTGAAAATCAAAATGTGCAGATGAACAAAATATCCAAGCGACAACTTTGAGGCTTTACATAAGGGTCACCAGCTCCAGTCTTCGTATATATGTCAAAACCAACTTACCACAACCTTTTGACTGGAGAGGCTAAAGATCCAAAACACATTTAACCTCACTTGCATTGCTGAACTCTTACTTCACTTGCATTTCTGAACTCTATTTTGAGTATAGTCCGAATTTTTCTCCTCAAATCAGAGGCATTCTCAGGTCTGAACCACTGCTTGCCAAACTGAGATTGAATATATTTAAGGAAAACTCAGAGATTAAAATAATAATAATAATAATAATAATGCAAACATTGGACAGCAGAATAAGTACCATAGACAGGTCTTTCCTTTTCAGCCTTTGAGGAGCTTCTTCAATGAAACGTTCCATAAAATAGAGAACAAAGAGACCACAGTCGTATTCATTTTTTTGTTGTGGCACCTGTCACCAATAGAAAATAGAAAATGCAGAATGAACAGAGTTAAGATGAGAACCTAAAATCAGTGTTTTAAAAATCGTAAAGAGTGGCTAGGTGTGGAAGTGAAGCTTCACGAGCTTAAACGAGCCTAAGCGACGCCTAGGCGTAAAAAAGCATTTTCTATTTTTAATATTATTTTAAATTTTTAACCATTTAATAATTAAAAACAATACAAAATATTCTCCAACAGGGTTTTCACACGTTCACTCTAGGTAAGCTTCAAGATTTTACAAGCTCAGAATCATATGGGATTAAGATGACATAAAATTTCAAATTATCCAAAATGCTCATTTTATTTCTATTTTGGAGGATTAGAGCAGATAGTATAGTTAGCATGAGATTATCTTCTTCAAAATGAAAAATATCAACAAACTAAGCTGTATTTCCAATGTAAGTGGGCTCGGGTGCGTGAAGATTTTTTGGCGATTCCATTGCATTCATTTTCCACTATGAAAACATTCAACATATTCAAACACAATCATCCATAGTTAACTACTACTAAGAAATTATGCTCACATTGTAATCAAACAAAAGCAAGTCACCCTTTCTGTTGATTGAGCACAAAGGATTCTTAAATTGTTAAGAATGACGTGTTTAGAACATTAAGATGCAAAAATTATTTGTCATGAATTGGCTTAAATAGGGAGAATGTCTAATATTTCAAGAATCAGGTGAAATATTAAAATTTCTACTTACGATTATATCTAGTTTGAAGCAAGGGCAACCAATACCATGTCCAGAGCATATTGAGCATGTAATTACAATAAAACAGACACAAAGATAGTACACACAGATATTATGCAAAACAAGCAAAATACTTGGAGAATCTAACCAATCTCATTTAAGGCTGAAGAGCAAACACAGACCTCAATTTTTCTCTCGTCGAATCTTTGCCATAGTTGCCATATTTTGTCCGTAATATGAAGATCAGGCGAAACTTCTTGTCTTAAAAATTTCAACTCTTCTATTAGAAAGCTGCAAATCAGTATACATATTTCACAAGTCAATAATAAGTACAGGTAAAAATAACAATCGCATCAGAACAGTTACGAAGACATCTTAAAAGAGAAGTGATGCTTGATTCAGTAAAAAGGGAAATACCACAGATACGTGACACAATGTCAAGCAGCAGACAGTATGCTTGCCAATGTGCTACAAAAGCGATGCAGCATTATAATAAATTCACAGAGAACACACTTAGAAAGTAACGTGCCCTGGGATTAATATGTAAAGCTACGTAATAAAACATGCATGTTCATTACGATTAACAGGAATATGCATATTTGCAAGTGAATTACCACATAAAGAAAAGGATGCTTTTGAACAAAGATGAAGCATGACATTTTGTTCAAATCCAGTAATCTACTAAGAAAGCAAGGAAATAAAAAGCAGAAGACAACATGAAAGACAAAGCTGTGGTGAGAATATCTCATTGAACCAATACATGTGAAAAGAAGTTAAATAACGTGAATGCTAGATATTAATCCTGAAATAGTGAAAAAGACAACACATTCCTGGCTTTCAGAACTGTAAATACAGATTTTTGCCAAGTAAGGATGCATAATAGATATACTTAAATAAATAACATATCACAAGTCTTTACTTGATGAAGATAACGTACAACAATGTAGCATATGAAGTCAATAATTAGTGAAGAACAAAATTCAATTTACCTCCTGATGTTTTCAAATATGGACTTGCTTGCATGAAGCCCTAATGAATCCAAGTGAAGTAACAGTGGACGTGATTCATCTTCTTTATTAGGTATACAAATAATAACCAAGCTCCAATGCTGACTGCAAGAACACACAGAAAAGGAGATCAATGGCAGCTTGGGCAAAATGGTAAAAGATGTCAAACACAAAAGTATGCCATAAGTTTTAGCCTTTTGGTAAAAGAACAAGATTCCAACTTGCAAAACTAAAGAAGCCAAGCTTCAAAATGAACAATAAACATTTATTTCTAACAAAGGCAATAGGTTGCAATGGTAGTATCTATGATGCAACGACATGGATACCCGTGTCCGACACGATATATGTCGGCTCCCACGCTCATATTTTTTAAAAAAAGTACCAATATGACACGTCAAAACTTTGATTAATTTTTTTAAAATTCTTATGCTCACTAATAATTTTTCTTATTGAAACATTTTATATAAGAGTACCTATTTGTTATATTATCACAACTTTGAGTTAAAACTATATATTACTACTACCAAAGAAAGAAAATTGACTATGGTAGAGTGTTCTGTTAGTGATGGTATCTGAAACGACACAACATGCGTTGAACACAGACAAGCCACCCTAGTTGAAGTGTCGTGCAACACAAGGTAGTATCGGTTCCTTATTCAATGAAGAAAAAAACAAGGGCGTCGGAAAAGAAATTCTTTTGTGATTAAACTACAGATTTTTTTTTTTTTTTTTTGGGTATAAATATAGCAGTTTCACATTCATCATCATCACCTAATAATATACATTTTTAAGAGCTTCAAAATTGACTATACTACTTACTCTTCATGAACAGGTAGAAATATATAAGCCTTCTCAAATAAATTGACACCTTTCCACCACCTTCTGAACTTGCCAAATGAAGTTTCCTTGTCATTCTGCATTGTTAAAAAATTCACTGAAGGACTTCATACAGATAACTTAGTAGTTAAACAGAGTATGTATTACAATGAGTATGAGCATTCATCTTTACCTATAAGTTGATTATTTTTCGAGAATAAACTTTTCGATAAGTTTTTCATCTTATGATTTATGAATGATGAAGTCCAATAAGATAAAGTCCCCAGAAAACAAAGAAAAGTCTTCTAGCAAATCGAATGAATCAACTATGCATTTTCTGTCTCCTTATATTTCTAAAGGACATTCGACATGAAACCATTGGAACCACAGTAAGTTGACTGTATCTTTTTTGAAGTAACCTACACATTCTCCTATGAAGCCGTGGAATTACAAACAAGTAATGTGCATTTGAAAAATTAAAACCTACTTCTGCCACCACTTTTAAAGTATCCCGTAAACAAATATAGAGTTGCAAGGCTATGACTGGGATCAAAATCAAATATTCTAAAAGAAGGCACACCCAGAAAATTATAGCAGAGAAGAAATCAATACCTTGGTCAGGACATCCTGTTTTAACTTTTTGTAAAAATATGTGTTAAAGAAATGATAATAGTCACTTTTAGCGCATGTCAGAGGCATTGACTTCTGCAAATACCTAACCAGAGAAGATCAATAATTATTCAAATGACTAATCTCAACATTAATACGCTAATGACGACTCTCTCATTTGCATCACTTCTAGATCACCCAACAAAATATGTGCACAAGTTACTAATATGCCCCATACCCACCCTATGACAAAATTTGCATAACGTTAATGAAATGTGTTATGTTGTACAAATATATAATTTCAACGTTTAATTAAACTACAAGTGCTAAGTGAGGGTGGGTTTCTGCAAAACATTAATGAAATGTGTTATGTTGTACAAATGTATAATTCCAAGGTTGACGAAACTACAAGTGCGAAGTGAGGGTTTTCTGCATAACATTAATGAAATGTGTTATGTTGTACAAATGTATAATTCCAACGTCGAAGAAACTACAAGTGCTAAGTGGGAGTCGGGTTCTACAACCTTATTTCACTTACCTGATGTAAAAATTCATTATGATTGATGACAAATACGACTCCGGAGCTAGGCATTCCATGTCTGAATAACCAATTTCAACTGCCTCTGGATCATCCCTATTTCAAATTTGGAAATTAAAAATCTTGGAACATGTAAACAAAAATTAGACTTGTTGACTCATAGCAGACAGTACTTATCAATGAAAAACAGAGTGAAAATTCTACCTTGAGGGATAGTATATCCTGGTGTCTTTGATGCTGAAAGAATATAAGATGACAAGAATTGAGTTGAACAAAAGAGAACAAATTATATAGTATTTACTGAAAATGAACATAATCAAACATACAGAGTCGAAAAATCAATATACCGTTCATCGACTTTGTCTTGTGCAATTACATCTGAAACCTCTGGGTCCTCATCCAGTAATACAACAGTTTTTCCGAACTTTAAATTCAAAAAAAATGATCAACAATAGAAGATGTCACTACGCTTCAACATTCTATATATCATAGACAAAAGCATGTACATATTAGAAGTGAAAAATGAAAAGGTAAATCCCAGTACACATTGGAATTTTTTTCTAAATGCATTACAAGAGAATGCAGGGTATGGGAGATAATTATATGCTTAAATGGAGCAACATTGTCCCATCCAACACTAAAAGACTTGTACACAAAAAATAAGCATAACATTACGGTATTGTCATAGAACTAGTAATGAAGCAATAGAAAAGACTTCTTAGTATATGAACAGTAAAATAAAACTAGGGACCACGAAGAAACTATTATATGCCATAAATGAGGTCAGAGTCCTTGAAAAAATCTCTCATCAAACCAGCAAGTCATCCTAAAAATAGTATTCACAAATTTCTCACCATTTTTCATTTTTACAACTTCAATTTCATTATGCAATCATATTTAACGACTAATGATGCTTTAGAGGACAAGTGCATCGTGTAAGTTTGAGATCAACACTAAATCCAATAACAATGCAAGCTGGAAAAGAAAACTGCTGGCAACATGTCACGATAAAAACATTTTCAAATCGGTACTAGGAATTAACTAGTAAACAAACAATTAAAAAGGAGGTACAAAATGACAATAGGACTACTGGGAGGACTTACATTGTTCTGAGTCAGATCATGTGAAGCTTGTACATCAGAAGAATCCCTCCTTAAATGAACAAAAATGAAAAAAACAAGGACATTAAATAGATTAAGAATATCAACCATTTTGTGCCATAAGTTGTTTACAAAGTTGCATCCATATGTGCTGAAAGGACTATGACATGTAAACTAAACAAATGTGTTTCTGTCTCTTGGTGTGTGCTACGATGGGCACTGATACATACAAAAGAGGAATTAATAGAATCAAGACACCGATTCAGATCAAGTTTCTTCATACTTCCCCAGAAAGATTCCACAAACGGCTGCCAAATGAAGGCAAGAGCTGAACCTAAATAAAAAGTTTGAGAGGAATTAATAGAATGAAGTCACTGATTAGGACCAAGTTTCTTCATATTTTCCCCACAAAGATTCCACCAACAGCAGCCAAATGAAGGCAAGAGCCAATCCTAAATAAATGGGTTGTCCATAGTTTCCATTTCTTCCCTTTTCTTTGTGTATTTATTATTTTCCAATTTTTTTAACCTTGAAGATAAAACAGCAACACCAACTTACACAAAGGTTACCTTCAAGTGATATTGAATTCATATAAAGATAGCTTTCTTCCTACTATCCCTATATAAATCCACAGGTATGAAAAAGTTAACCAACACTATGTCAAAAATGACCAGAAAAGAACCTCCATAGGAAAATATAGCTAAACGATACCCTAGCAATAAAAAGATTAAGAAATATAAAGAGTATATAGTTTTATTTGCTTTCTTAGTACCTCGACTCTCCCTGCTGGCGGTAAATTTGACAATAATCATACCAAAGAGCCAGGGTGCTAGTCAGAAAGCTGATACATTAGCTCCTTAAAACTACACCAGAGTTTTTCAGGATTAACAGTATCATTCAAATAGCCATCATTTGGTCTCAGTTTCAGAACTGAATATAATGGTCGCCAACCACTCCTTACATATGATACCAAAGGTTGGGTATTCACTCTATCTATGACAGTACCCCACGAACCCTCACTCCGTGGGGACCTGACTGGGTCAAAGATATAGTATCAAGGTCAAAAATTTTATGCGAGAATTGTTTTCTGATGCACCATGTGATAGGTACCCTTTAGAACTAGAGCTGAGATTTGCATACAGTGAGATTACGATTGCACTACCACATGAACTTATAAACCTAGAGACGTGAATATCTGAAATATGAACAATTATATATGATCATAATGCCAGCACACATTGGTGTTCGTGTGATGAGGTATTATGAAGCCTAAGTTCATCGAATACTTAGCGATATATTCACAATACATATTATTATATCAAATTGCTGAAGCCTGAATGGATAAGGCCCATTTACCTAACAACATGGGTAGTCACAACAGCGCATGTAGAGTGAGCCTTAGGCCTGAGGTAAAACTTGTGAAACCTTTGGATCCATCAACCAACCCCATGTAACAAGCTAGGAAGTATCGACATGGATGCGACAGTTGGAGATGCGATGATACGAAATTTTTAAAATTTATTGACACAACACGTCCTTGACACCCTGAGTAAATTAGCACCTGTTTGGTGTACATTTTGGGTAGAAGAATGCATTTTGTTGATGTGATAAATTGGGAATATGTTGTTGAAAAAGAAGAAAAAATTATTGATGTGATGGAAAATATTATTTTATTGAAGAATGTGTGGTTGAAAATAAGTAGAAGAATGAGAATGAAAATATTAATGTGGACCAAACTAGGGCTTAATATTAATCANGGGGAATATGTAGTTGAAAAAGAAAGAAAATTTATTGATGTGATGGAAAATATTATTTTATTGAAGAATGTGTGGTTGAAAATGAGTAGAAGAATGAGAATGAAAATATTAATGTGGACCAAACTAGGGCTTAATATTAATCATTTGTTTTTTTGTTTTTCACTTTTTCATTATTTTTTTTATATTTAAAGTAAATATGTTTTTGTTAATTCCAGTGTGTCAGCAACGTATGTCCAGCATGTCGGCGATGTGTCCAAATACAAAAACAATAAATAATTTGGACAAGCAACCTCAGCAGTGTGTTGGTGACTTGGTGTCTAATGCGTGTCGGAATTGGTGCATCCTAGGTGGCAGGAGGGCCACGATTTATAAGAAAAGGTAGATGATAAAAACCAAGTTCCTGTAGAGACCCACGTGACAGGCCAAAAAAGAAAACAAGAAGTAATTTTCTATTATATGGGATTATTTAGTATTAACGGGTAGCAGCACTTGTCTTTCTAGTAATTACAACAGAAGTACAATAATTTGGATTATTCAGATGAATATGTGAAAAAGGGGGTAAATTATAGATAAGTCAGAAAATCCATGTTACATGAACAGCGTAAAGTAACACTTACTTCTTCGAAAAACAGCCAGGGAAATCTTCTTCAGAACAGGGGGAAGGAGTAGAAGAGTTTCTTCCTCTTTGCTCCTCATTCGGCTGGAGTTGTTTGTCAGTGTTTCCAAAAAGATGATTAGGTGATTTAAAAGGCATTTGCCTTGACGAAAAGCCACTCTTGCGTGTTCCATGAGATTGAAATTGCCCATTTCCTCTCTTATTCTTGCTATCACAGCGAGAAAGAGCTGAAATTTCTTTTTCAAAGGCATTGCTCGCCCGGTAACCTGTCTGTTTGAACATGAATTGAGAGAAAGCGTTAATACGTTAAATCAGTCATGCTTTCAAGTCAATTGCTCAAGGATGTTTCCATACTTTGTCATCCAACTTGCTGGAAAAACATGAAGCAAATAGGGAAGGTACAGATGATAAAGCCCCTGGCCTTGAGACATCAGAAACACCTACAAAATACAATAAGTGTTTGGAAAAGAAGGATCGATGGGCTGAATAGCTTGAAGCATGAAAGATATAAGACTTGCAGTACCCATCCCCTATTCAGACAATTTTATTTGTGAACTTTACATTGCATTCTATAAGCCCAACAACCATTTAAGAAAAAATGACAGATCTGTAGATGTGAAATATTTTCAAGCCTGCTGAGCATTTTAAATATCATAGGAAATGAAGTTGTAGATAACTTCTAAAAAGCCTCAAATTGAATGTGCACGTATGCATAGATAATAGATTGAAAAATAACAGGAGCTTACCAACAAAAGTTGGGTCTGTTGACTGCATGGGCTTCTTGCATCTTCCATCTTCCTGTGCAGCAAATGTCATTTCAGTAATGACCAATATTCAACACAAAAAACAAAAATGCATACATAGATCTCATGAAGAAAGAGCTACAGAATCCTCATAGTCAAAGTTTTGCACCACAAATCATAACCAGATCAAGTACCAAAACCAAGTTACTGTCTTCAAGTACAACTAAATGACATCATAAAAGCTTACATACGGGTTGAATTTCAACTCAGGAGACAAGAAGTGATCACAGTTTTCCAAATAAATAAATGTGAATGGTTAGGATGATACCATATATGCCTTTTAAGAGTAGTAAATGCCATGAATGACTAATGGTTTGAAATCATTTTATACGCCATTTGATAGATCAAATAAAAATGCTGTACGATATTTATACTTCAAAAAAAGCAATAATGAATTTTAAACACGAGGTCAATTCTTGGGATCATAGATGTCATAGCAAAACATGAACTATTAAAGCTTAAAATTTGTGGTTACATTATAATATCAAGCTAAAATGTTACTAAATTAGTGGCCCACACAAGGATGGCACTGCAACGAAAACACTGGAAACGATATTATGGGTGAAATCTTGAGACATGATTTTCAAATCTAGGCATTATTTGTCTTCTTTTCTCCCACTGAATGTATACTTTTATGCGGCTTTAAGAATGGGACGCAAATCACATCAATTCACATTATCTACCTTTTCAATTCACTCCATTTTTATCCCTTTTACTCCTGTTAGTGCAAAATGAAACCAGTTCATCTCAGCTACTTGCATCAATGTAGTATAATAGAACACAACCCAACTTCGACAAATTCTTTTTTGTCATTAATTGATATATGCACACAGCATAACTACTCAAATATTAAAAATGGCGATTCACACCTCCAGTCAGGGTGACCCTTTCCTCTCTCGAAACCCAAACCTTTCAAAACCTAACCTTTCAATATTCTCATACGAAATTTAGGGGAAAACGTAAATTAGATCATTTTTAACAACAATCTTAACAATTCAACCTTCTGATGTTTTCTGCGCTCCAACTCCTCTTCGCGCCGCTTTATGCTGGCTAGTAACTTTTCTCCGCGGTCAGGCAAGATAGCGGCCAAAGAAGAGAAATTGTTCTTCATCCTATTAATTTCTATAGCCAAATCGCCATCAGACGTTAGCCGAATGTGATCGCCTCTGGATGACTCCTCGCCGCCGTCAGTCATCGGTTTCTCCGCCGCCGCCCCTGCCGCCGTCTTGACCAACAGAACCGGATCCTCGTCGTCCTCTTGCCCAAGTAGCTTATCCCAGTCCAACTTTAGAGGAGATTTCCTCTTTCTCTCTCCACCCCCTTCCATGCATGAGTGTATTATATATGTATAGGTGATGGAGGAGAGAATGCTGGTCAATTGTGTGTCTGTGAAAATGACTCCTCCGAAACTCTCTCCTCCTGTAATTATGTTTTTTCTTCGGCTAAATCAAGGTTACAAGGGTGTGAGAAAAACAAAAGTAAAAATTATGGCCAACCCCCCAACCTTTCAATTGCGTGGTTTTGAGTCCTTAAACCCTTCAACTTCTGAGTATCAACATTTTTTAAATGTGTGAATATACTCTTATTTGACACAGTCATCAATATGGACATTGAGTTTTCAATTTTAAGTATGATTTTGATGTCCATGTTGAAGTTTAGTCATTGGCGACCTTGATTTACATATTTAAATAAATATGGAACAAGAACTTCACTTTTAAAGGTTGATGACTCAAATCCTAATAATTGAAAGGTTAGGATTCAAACCTAATTCTTTTAAATTACAAAATTATATGGAAAAATTGCAATTGTAGCACTTAGCTTAAGTTAAGCACATGTGACGTGACACATTATAATAAGTGGTATAATTAATTTTATAACCAATTATTATTTTCCACCACTTTTGTAGTGTCTCCTGAGTATTTAGGATAAATATCGGTACTTAGGAGATTAGTTACGTGTATATATCCTAAAAAGGTAAAGTTGTCATTCTTAAGAGTTATTCAACATGTGACCTCACAGATTTCCTTGACTAGAAACTGACGACTCATAAATAAGATCGAGTTATGTTCATATTAATATCCAACAATTGCAAGAAGTCTCATTTCGAAGTTAGAATCTGATTCATCTATGTTCTCTCAATTTTGTGGTTATTTTCTTCTTTAATTTGTTTAGGTTAGAAATCGTTGAGTTGTAGTATAAAATGCTATTGGGAATTGAGCATTGCAGATTAAAATTTGAGTTTCGTTGATGATTTTTGTGTTATTTTTAATCTTCATTGACTGAGAGTTGGTAAAGAATGACTCCTCATTGATTGTAAGTAGTTGATGAGGAATTGTTCCTTCTTTGCCTCTACAATCTTTGAGAAATTGTTCCTCACCGACCTTTACACATCGATTGTAAAGAGTTTGATATTCCTCACAAACTGATTGTTTCTTACCGACCATCACAGCCTGCAGAAATGTTTAAAATTTCCCTATTAAGTTAATAAAACTAATATGTTATTGCAGGATGGAATATGCTATAAATACAAAAAGAGTAGAATTTCGGGAAAGTGACGTCCAACTGTAAAATCCAAAACATAAAAAAAAATAGCATTGGATGCTTTAGACGACAATCATAAACTACTTTTACACCAATTATGTATATGGAAAACATTCACATACGGTACATGAAGTTCTCTGATGATGAGTTGTGGTTTCAGTTGGGAGATAGAAAGGTGACATAGTACACCTTATTCGAGTTTACCTTTATTAATGGTCTAAACTCGTATAATGCAAAAGTTAGGCCCAATATTTGTGAGGAAAAAAAAGACTATTGAATGAACATTTTGGAGGTAGGTCTGTAGTTACGTTTGTACAGATGAAGATTATATTTGATGAATGATCAGTGATGGAAGATAAATATAAGTTCAAATTGGTGTTCATCTTGGAGACCGTGCTGAAATGCAAACACCACAAGACATCTATAATATTTACAGTGTGCGGTCGAAGTTGGGACAAACTGCGGCTGCGATAGGGTCACGGGGTTTAAGTGAAGCTGCGGTCCGTGACACTTGGTGTGGTATCGTTGTAAACTTTATTGTTGATAGAATGCTCGAATGTTTTCCTAACCGATTGAGGTGGCTTTCTCTCCAAAGCTGCAAGTAAACATTTTCTGATCCAAGCTCCAACATTTGTGAGTAGCGTTCTTATAGGTTCAAGCGCTTCTGCTCATGGGAGGTGAGTGGTGGGATGGGGTGGGATGGGTGGGATGGGGTACACCTTTACTCGCCTCAATTGTTTGAGAATCACTTCTTGTATTGGACTCTTTCACGAATATATAACAACCTTACTCTTACCTTTCAAGGACCCAAATATTTGCTTCATAGAGTCTGCAAGAATCTACAACATACATTACAACGTCGTCAAAAAAAAAAAAGAACAACATTATATGATAATCAAAGGAAACAAACATAAAAATGTACAGGCATAGCAACTAACTTGAATCTAAAATCAATGGGGACAAACAAAATCAACAAATATGTCTGAATTTATTAACCTATTAGCCATAACAGAACTGCAGATATTGTGGAATCCCAGGGGTCATCAACCAGACGTAAGTGTGTTATGCAATTTCAGTCTAATAATTCTAAATGAACTAGAATATGTGATTAATATGAATCAAACTGCATTTGAGTACAAGCATGATTAGTTTAGTAAATCCTACCACTACATCGGTCTCCAATGCCGCTATGCCAGTAACGGACCCACAAAGTGTTCCGTCATCACCTCGGGCTCGTAGACAATGGAAGACTTTTCCACCCTCACGGCTTGAAATTGCTGTAGAATCAAGATTACCTTCCATTGACAACACAGCCAAAATGTATCTAAGAGCAATTTCCGGCCAAGTAAGTTCATTGACATGAATAATATTGAGCATTGCTTTCTTTAGAGTAGCTGAGCAATCTATATATTTCTTCCTGGGTTTTCATGATTTGTATTCTTCCGAATCAAAATAAGGACATACATGTACTGCCACCTTAGAGAAAATTTTTTGTACGAGCATATTCAATAGTGAGTCATGAATCCTTGCCAAAATTAAACAAGTACATCTGTTAAGACAGACAACTGTATCTGGAAAAACCACCGCAATTTCATTGTCCAGAGTTTCATGTCCAAAATTTTGTATAGGATAACTGTCTAACTAAGGATTGCTACTTCAGATTCAAGTTCTTGAAAAGAAAAAGGTTTTTCTAGTCCCAGAATTTCTAAGAAATGCCACGCGAGCTCCCAAACCTGATGATGAATGTAGGAAATCGTAAGTACATAAAACTAACAAGTGACTTCGCTTACTTTATAGAAGTAATTTTGAGCAAAACCTATCATGTACGTAATCCAAAATCTTTATTGCAACCTGCAGAGAATCTCCAATCAAGTATGCAGCAACCTTTGAGCTCAGTGACTTGCCAGGGGGAAATGGATCTCTCTCTAAGTCATCTGTATACAACCTTGGTCTCTTGTAATTTCCAGAGGAAGAGTCGGATTCTGGTTCACCTAGTAAATTGCTCTTCCTCTTAGCCAGGAGGTACCCACTCCTAGCTGTTTGTAGGCTTGACTCATGCTTTTTATCATTCAGTAATTTAACTATGAAGTTATGTTTGTGACTCAAATTCCATGAGATTTGGAAGTTTAATTCATGAAAGAAGTCTAGATAATGTTGGTTTAGAAGTTCGGTTTAATAAGTGATCAAATTTTATCATAGATTGAGAGTTTTATTGGGATAAAGAATTTGAGATTAAGGACTCCACTTCATCCATAACTCCAAACTTCGGCTCATATAAATACTCCACAAGGTGTAGGCTCTTTAGAGACTCAAGATAACAACTAGATCATTATTGTATATATTATAAATTTGAAAGAATTTTTTAGATCTAGATTGAGAGAATCAAATCTTGTAAAGATAATTTTAATTTCTTGGTATAATAATTTTTCCTCATCTTCCATGTAAATCTTGTTTGTTGTGTGATCTATTATGTTCATATTGGTCATATTATTCTCATCTTTAATTATTTGGTCGGATTCATAACAAGTGGTATCTGAGCGATTTTGGTATCTGTATTGGTTCATAACAATTGGTATCAAAGCCCAAGGTTTTTGACGGTTCTTGGGAGGTCCAAATTGGTTATTAAAGCGATGTTCAAATAAGATCGATTGTTTCAAAGATGACAACTATGAAATTTGAGATTCTGCTTTTGGATTGCAATAGTAGGTTTTTTTTGTGGCAGATCAAGATGCGAGTGGTTCTTACTTAATTAGATCTTGATGACACTTTGTTGGGGATAGATATGATACCCACAACAATGACTGTAGAGGAGTGGAAGGATCGAAAAATCCTATCACAAGTACATCTTCATCTTTCGAATCAAATTCTTTAGGACGTTATAAAGGAAAAAAAGTACTGCTGGCTTGTGGTTAAAATTATAGCAGCGCTTGTATTATCATTGTTTGATAGAAGGTAGATTTTTAGAAGATCATCTATGGTTGTTCAAGGAAATAGTCGTTGTTTTGGAGGCCATGGAAGTCAAATATGATGAAAAGGATTTAGGGGTGATATTGTTATATTCGTTGCCGTCTTCATATGTGACTTTTAGAGATACCATTCTATATAGTCGGGATACTCTTACTATTGAAGAGGTATATGATGCGCTTTATTCTAAAGAGAAGATGAAGTATCTGGTCGTTAATTCAGAGGCCCAAGCAGAGGGTCATGTTGCTCGTGAGAGAAAAATAAGTGGTCATGGAAGGAGAATAGTCAAGGATGGCGACAATGATAAAGTTTGTTGATATTGCAACAACAAGGGGCACATGAAGATGGATTGCTATGAGTGGCCAAAAAATGTTTACTACTACAGATCAGAATGAACAATCAGAAAATTTCGGTAATGTCGATCTTGTAGAAGAAGACAGTGATGGAGATTTTTTTAGCGATTATTGAAGGTGACTCCAAACTTGGCAAATTCTTGATTTGCCTTGTACTTTTCATATGTGTTCAAATCGAGATTTGTTTTCTTCATATGAAACAGTTACATAAGGTTTTGTGATGATGAAAAATAATGAGCCTTAAAATAGGAGGAATTGAAAATGAAAAGATCAAGATGTTTGATGGAACGGTTAGAATACTTGGCATGTTTGAAATGTTTCGGTATAAACCGGAATGTAATCTCTTTGAGTACTCTTGATTCAAAAGGGTACATGTATACAGGTGGAGGTCAAGTTTTGAAAGTTAGCAAGAGTTCTCGGGTTGTGTTAAGGAGGCAGAGAAAGTCCTAGTTATATGTGTTAGAATGTTCGCCGATCACTGTGGATGCAGCTGCGATTTATCGTTCAATAAGTAATAACTTAGGTAGAGTTGGTTGCGATCGGGTTGTTCATGGTGATTCGAACAATGATATTGATGAATCTTCAAATAGCTCAGGTGAAGCTTGTTGTGATCTTGTTGATCATGTAATGTGGTGATTTGAACAGATTTATAGACTCGGCTGGAGTTGGAATTAAACGAGATGATTCAAGCATGGACGGCAATCAACGTAGTTCTGTGGTAAGCAGGGTTTAGATTTAGTTCCCAGTTGTTGAGTATGCCTGACAGGGGCATGGCGTGTCCGGAAGGGGCATGGTGGAAGAGTTGGATAATGACTTGAAGAGTAAAGACTTAATTTCTTGCTATGGAATTGTGTCAAGGTGGGGTTTGTTATGTTTGTGACTTAAATTCCATGAGATTTGGAAGTTTAATTCATAGAGGAAGCCAAGATAATATTGGTTTAGAAGTCTGGTTTGATAAGGAATCAAATTTCATCATAGATTGGGAGTTTGACTAGGATAAGGACTTTGGGATTAAAGATTCTACTTCATCCATAACTCCAAGATTTGGCTCTTATAAGTACTCTACAAGGTGTAAACTCTTTAGAGACTCAAGTAACAATTAGATCATTGTTGCCTACATTAAAAATTTGAGAGAATTATTTAAATTTGGATCGAAAAATCAAATTTTGTAAAGACAATTTAGTTTCTTGGTATAATAAACTCTCATCCTCTTCCACATAAATCTTGTTTGTTGTATAATCCATTATTTTCATATTACTCACATTATTCTTATCTTTAATTATTTGATCAGATTCATAACAAGTGGTATTAGAGTGATTCTGGTATCTGGGTTGATTCATAACACATGGGATGTTGATAGGACCAATCGAGCAAGAAAATTTTGATAAAGAACTAACCATGAGCTATCTCTATAGCTCTAATGTATTCACCTTGATCCTTTGAATTCAATAGTAGTCGAGCACGATTTTGACCATGAGAGGGTCATACATGATCCCTATTAACAACCTCTTTCTTGAGTTCCCTTAATGTTGTGTCGTCATGTGAGGGTCCATGCATAATGGGCAATCTAATAAAATGGTATGATAACCCAATTATTTTACATGTGAAAAGATAGTTCACCTCTCAAAATATTAAAAAGATCTTTTGTAGTTACTGTGATAGCCGATAGACACTAGTAATCTAAATAGGAAGTGTTCCATTGATTTACTGCAACTTTGTAGTGAAACAAATGATGATTATCTTCCGCTCACCCTAGTTACATGCACCATGTCTTGATTTAACTCAGTTAAACCACATACACTTCCCTTTTTGATAAAAATAATATGGTTTCCAATCCAGAATTAAGCAGTTAAGAATTACTCAATCTCCAAACTGTACAAGTTCACTGCATTAAAGGGACTGCAACATTTTTATGACAAAGGCTTTTGCAGGACCAAATGGAAACTTTTGTCAAACATATACTACACTAGAAAAACTATCATTTTCTAGAACACCACAACGTATAACTTGTGTGAAAAAAAACCAACTTAAAAGGGTCACCTAAGATTGTGGGGACACTGGATTATAAATCAATTTCACATTAAAAGAAAAAACTTCAAATAAATCCAACTCAATCTAAAACAGCGTATGATGTAATACCAATAACGTGAACAATGACAAGTGTATTATTAGGTTTTGATACCCAATTAATTTGGACGATGATTTAACATAAATGTCGGATAATTTATCGACACTTTAGTGCTTGGCTCGATTTGGAAACAACCAATACACTTTGAGGATGGCCCAAGTTTTGGGTAGTGTTTGGTATTGGTTAGTTTAGCCCATTGGTTAGTTTAGGTTTTGATTTATGTGGTAGCCCATTTGCCTTAGTTTTGTGTTGGCCCATTTGTGAGTCATGGCCCAGCATTGGAGGTGACCTAATGTCATATACTCTGCTTTTTCATTCCAATCGTGTGTGTGCGCATGAGCAAGAAGAGATGAGTGAAAGGGGTAGCTGTCTTGGGGTGAGTTTTGAAAGATTCAACCATTGTTGTTCCATCCTTTCTTCAAGAGTGTAGTTATCACCAGCCTTTGTGGGCTCATAAAGAATAATCGGAGTGGGTAAAACAGAGGCAACCGGAAGTGCAAGTTCTAGGTCGAGCAAGCATTGGTTTGGTGTTCGTTTGATGGTTTTTTCTGAGCCCGGAATCAAGAATTTTTAAAGATTTCTACAACAAATGGTATCAGAGCATATCGTGTTGAGAAATCTTTGATTTTTTTTATGCAAAAAAAGGTTGGAACTGGTCCGAAATGAAGCTAGGAAATAGGCACGAAAAACTGGGATTTTCTTCAAATTGGCCATATCTGTGTGAGGTATTTCGATGAAACTAGAAGCCGGTTGAGGAAACTGTGACCACATCCGTGCTCATGAGTATGGGCAACTATGCGTGATGGCAACTACGTGTGATGGCAACGGTGGCCGAGCATGAGGGTTTGTCATGCTTCCTCCGATAGTGTGCTTCAAAGATAAACTATTCCAAATGGTGTTGCGGAGCATGTAGTGGTATATGTTTTCAACTTTGGGCGATACAGTGAAAATTGGACGATTTTACCGTTTGACATTCGAGTACTATGTGTTGTTTTGTGTTACCGCAGTTGCTGGAAGCTTTAAGTCTAATAGTGGTAGCCCTAAGTAGTGAATTTGCATCTCTCTTTATTTACTGACCCACGATATGGTCTATTTGATATCGTGTTCTTCTTGTTATTATTATAGTTAAGACTATTGTGTAGGATAGTTATTTACTTTTTGTATTAGAAGTCATCGTGTGGAGTGACTCAAGATTGGCGTTACCGTTATAGGGGTAACCATTGCCTGTTGTATGTGATTTTAGGAAATTTTTATTTGACTATTTTGTGTGAATTGTGTCTATACTTTCCTTGTGGTTATTGTTGGTAACATTTTGTGTATTTTTTGGTTAAATGACAACACATTTTGAATTGTACTTTTTTAATGAAAAAAAGTATTTTTTTAATTAAAAAAAGGTAATTTTTCAATTTTGCAAAATGAAAAGTTTTTATAAAAGAGTTGATGGTAAATATAGGTCTAAAACAAGTGGAAAAGTGAGAGTTTTTTTTTAACTATAGTATTTTTTGGACATGTTGAAGGAGACTGTCCTAGAAGTATAATAGGAGGAAATATAAGAAGAGTGGATAGGCGAATGTTGCCACTGGGTCGAGTGATGTCCTGAGTGAGGTTTATTGAGAGTAAACCTGGTTACTGTATATGTATTTGTGTGTGATCTTTTCTGTATATATGATCACTTAATTCGGTTGCAATGTTATATGTTACACTTTCAATCTATTTGATGTGTGTAATTGTATGAATTGAGAGTGATTCTATTACTTTGTGTAATGTGCATACTCCTTTGCTCTGTGACTGTTGTGAGAAGGTGTGGTAGTGAGAAGAAAAAGGGACAGTCGTTTTCTCCTTTATATGTGTGAGCCTCTTTTGTGAGTATAATGAAGTAAATAAATTTATCTTCTATTATCTTTGTGAGTACCACATTCACCCTTCCCTTTGTGGGATAAATCATTTGTAGATTTTTTTAGCATTGGTGTTGAAGTAACATTGTGGGGCTGAGTCGGTTTAGCCATAACCTTTGTGGTCACCAAAGGTGTTGATTTGCCATAGTGAGTTTGAGATGCATTTGCAGAAGTGAGCATGTTTATTGGTAATGTGGAGTGTATATTGGTAATATGTACGGGGGAGTGTGACATTTGGATCACGAGATGAGATGTGATCAAATATTGGTGGTGTTGATGTACATTGAGAGAAAACGTGAGTGTGTGGCCATCTTTGGATTCTTTCGAGAGTTTTCAATTGCCTTCTCTATTCAACTATTTCTTTGTGGATGCATAAGGTTCATCTGTTAAGATTCTGATCAAGTAGAGTGTAAGAGAGATACTTCTATCACTTCTGTTATATGAAAATCCATTATCCACTTAGGTTAAGAGAAGTGGGGTAGTGATAGAGGATTATCTCGTAGACTTAAGATCTATTGTGGTTTATCAGTTAGAAATACGTTAGTGATTAGTTTAGTGACTATGTCGGGTGATGATAGGAAATATATGTTCTCAAGGTGTGAACGATATGGAATGCGATATGATAAGTATAGTGAGATCTTTTCGAGGGGTCTGCATTTGTTGCACATGTGTTGGCTATTCTATTGATTAACTTGATGTTAATATGTTGTTCTATGTGATTGTATTTTGAAAAGATCTATGTTATCATATGTTATATCTTTATCGCATGTTGTATATGATGTCGATTGATTATTGTGATTACTTGTTCCTACTTGTGGTTTTTTTATCTTAGTCCGGGTAAGAACATGGAGCAAACATGGTATGTGTTTCGGGTTCGAGACATGAGGTAAGGTCTATGATTCTAATTTTATTGGATTATCTTGATTATGCAAGTATAAATTTTGTATTTCATTTGCTTGCAGAAAGATTGGGTATCAAGGTATATGTTTGTTGTGTTTTGATACCCAATAAATCCGTGCGATGATTTAAAACAAATGTCGAACAATTTATTAACACCTTAGTGCTTAGCTCGATCCGGAAACAACCAATACACTTTGAGGATGGCCCAAGTTTTGGGTAGTGTTTGGTTTTAGTTAGTTTGGCCCATTGGTTGGTTTAAACTTTGATTTATGTGGTAGCCCATTTGCCTTGATTTTGTGTTGACCCATTTTTGAGTCATGGCCTAAAGTTACATAGTCTGGTTTTTCATTCCATCCATGTGTGTGGGTGCAATGAAGAAAAGAGTGAAAGGGGATGCCATCTTGAGGTGAGTTTTGAGAGATTCAACCATTGTTACTCTATCCTTTCTTCTATATTGTAGCCACCACCACTTTTAGCATCCTTTGTGGGTTAATAAAGGGTTACCGGAGTGGGTGAAACACAGATAGCCGGAAGTGCAAGTTGTGGGTCGAGCAAGCCTTGGTTGGTATTTGTTTGATAATTTTTTCTGAGCTTGGAATCAAAATTTCTTGAAGATTTTTGCAACATGTATAACCGTCATAGGTTTTAATGTTCGATTATCAAGACCTCTAAGAATAAGTATAATCCACCATTTTTGCAAGCTCGAGAGATTTTAAGGCTACTGGTTATGTAAATAAAATCATGTGAGATAAATATTGTATATGATACGTGTAATTTCTACGCCTATTCAAGGCATTAAAAGTGAACATTTGAAAGATAAATTGATTGGATTGATATTTAATAAGGTTAAATATCGATTATTGTAGAATATATTCAAGTTTAGATGGCTTGTGATCAAAAGAAGTGATAATCGGCTAAGGAAGGGCGAAAAAGAAAGAATTCCAAAATTTATGGACTAAATTACAAATATTCAAAAGTTGATTCGAACCAAAGAATGAAGATTGATGATCACATGGAGCCAATTTAGGGACTATAAGATATATGAATAAATTTGCATAAAAGGATTCAAGATGAAAGATGAAGGAGAGTTAGGGACCAAAGTAAAGGAACGACAAAGATTACTCCTTAAGGTCGCAAGGAATAACCCCTTGATATCACAAGAGGCTATTTGGTAAAAGCAAAATTCAGATTGATTAGCCTGCATGACCACAGTTATTATGCATGTGCAATAACACGGTTATATCCTAGCTAGACGTTGGAGTTTCATTTTTTTGTGTAAAACTCCTTAGCAATCATATTGGACGTGGATTTTGATTTAATTTCTGTGTCTATAAGTGCAGAACATCAGCCAACATCGCAAGATACATCTCATATCATTCAATATATTAATTCTTGTGAACCAAGGAAGGCCAAATGACATTATTTTAGAAGAAATCAAGAGGAATGATACAAGAAATTCATATTTTGAAGATTAAATCTTGGTTTTGGGACGTGGAAGATACAACTGGAAATTAACCAAAGATAAAGAGATTCAAGCTTTTGCGGCTTCTCCTCTTTTTCTTCAGGTATCTCAATTCCAGTGATGTCATATAAACCAAACATGAATTCTTGCAACTTTATAATGTTAGGCTAGATTTTAAGTCGTTAAGACATAGATGAACCATTTTATGAGTTTTAACATCAATCTCAATACTTTGATTTAATCTTTTTTCAATTATGTGATCAATAATTGGATTTATGTTTGATTTTTATTGTTATCAAAAGAAATAATAAGAAAGATAGCATATTACAACATTTCAATTGGTATTCTAGCGTTTTAATGCATGCTTTCATGTTTGTATCTTTTATATAGATATATGAAGGTCACATGAGATGATTGGTATAATTATACTCGAGATATATTATTTAATGAATTGGGGATATTGATTAATAAGAATTAATAAATATTGTTACGGTATTGAGTTGTAATAAAATAAAATAATAAAGTGGATTCAAAGTCTTAGTGCGTATTTTAATTAAGTTTACAAAACCTTCTCAATTGCTTATTAGTTAATTTAGCCCCTGTTTGATTCCCTTTAATTTATCCTATATTATTTTTCACACTCATTTTCAATCACATATTTACATAATAAAATATTCTACAAGTAAATCCAAAACTTTTCATATTTTTCAACCACATATTTTCCTAAAAAATACTATTCAAAACATATTTTTTTACAAATAAAGGCCACCAAACAGGGGCTTAGTTAGATATTTAGTATAAACTCACAAAAATAACTTAACTATTTGATTGGAGTATGTATTAATTAGAATTAGATTAAGTAAAACCTCTTAGGACGAAACTTTATTCATAGTTATATTACTTATCTACGAGAATGTGCACTTGTGGGATTTCGTCGATTGCTGAGAATTATAATATTTAAGTAATTTAGCTAGTTATAGATTTGATCTGATTTTTATTGTTTTATAAGTTTTAATTTATGTTATAAAATAATTAAGGTGTTTCCTCTCATTCTTTTCAAAATTTTGTATGCAAAGTTCGAGATATGACGATCTTTCTCCAATTAATCTGAAAATTGAACAAACATTCAGGTTAAGAAGAAAAGAACAGATGTTAGCAAACCAAAAATAGCAAGAAACAACAAGGGAGAAAGCTTGGACATATAGCTAAATTAAATAAGACGTATGTTATACGAGAATGATGGTATACGCTAAAACATTCAAAATTTGATGGTCGTTGGGGTGAATGAAAACATAGTACATCCGATTGTATGGGTAATGAAAACAAGAGACTAATATTGGAACATATGGTTCCACACATGGTAGAGAGTCAATCAATCATAACTTTTCTAGCATTCGGGCAATCAAACTTCCATTTAAGGACGAACAAAATGCCTTATAGGTTTTCAATAAACACAATGACAATCCAAATACTCACATCCCGAGGTTTTTGGTTATGTATGCAATTGTTGATTTTATGAGAGTTTCTAGTAATGCAATTATATCGAGGCTCTTTCCTTAAACTTTTAGAAATTTGGTTAGGGAATGATTGGACACATTCCACCTCATAGCATCACCAGGTGGATCAATTGAAGTTAAAAATTCTTAAACAAATTCTTCCCGCCAAAGAAAATTGCCAAAGTTGAGAGATGGACTCACAACATTCTCTTGACTTGATTCGGATTGTTATTAGTGGAGTATGAGTGATACAAAGGGCTACTCGGATAGTATCCAAAACATGGTTTGCAAAAATGACTATAATTCCAGTATTTCTACATTGGGGTAAATTTGACTAGCAAGGCTAATGTTAATTATGTATGTGATGTGTCAATCGTCAAAAGAACAACGGATCAGGTATAAGAAATAATGGAGAATTTAACATATACTAGTGCATTATGTCCATTTGATCGAACAAGTAGAAGAAAATTTACTGGAATTCACGAGGTTGACACACTAATAGAAATATAAGCTGAGTTGGCAGCACTAAGAAAATGGAAAGTATTAATCCTTCAGTGAATATAGTTTTAACATTTGGACCTAAATGTAATCATTGTAACGGGAATCATGAAAGTGGGGATTGTAATGTGAGAAGTCCATTTGCTAAATCGATGAGAGGGATTTAGGAGGGTTTTCGTAGGGACTAAATAAAATAATAAAGTTTTGGAAAAGAAGATGAAGTGGGGTGGGTGAAAATTAAAATTTTAAAGGTTTGTGACTATAGGTGATACATATAAAAAATTGGGTATAATTTGTAAAAGAATAAAAAGTTTGAATACTAAAATTGTAATTATTACTTTTTAATTTTGACATTTTTTTTTTTAATGACAAATATAACAGTATGAGATTTTTTGCACAAAAAATGTTTCAAATAGAGGTTTTTTTGCGATTTCCAATAGGCAGGGGGCTATATCACAAATGAAAACGTTTATTGAGAGATTTTTTGCTATTAATCCATTTAATAAAATATGTCAAAATGTAGTGTGTATCTAAATAATTTTAAGATCATTAGTCTACTAAAAAAGTTCGTCATGGCACTAAATGTTTCAGCACGTGGAAACTTAATTATTCAACGGTTTCCAAGTAGGTTTTCTGAGCAACCCAATATCCTTCTTCACTTGCCAAAGAAAGTTTGCTGCATCCTTCAACTACGCAGCTCTCTTGAAGTAGTCCTGTGCTCTGTTTCAATCAAAAGAATTCCTTAACATCAATGTGTAAATGAATTGACAATAAAGCTAATTGCTCAAACTGCTTTTATTGATATACATTCTACAGGGTTCACAAATCAAAATATTAGAAATGTTAAGAGAAGTTTCAAACAAAAAAGAACACACAATTCTTGTTTTACTCATCGATTAGAAAGATAAATACATTGAGAAAAATGCCAAACGAGATTGTATAACATCTAAAAACTTAACAGAATAAAACTTGTGCAAATGTTTTGCCTTCAACAATGTCACACTTCAAAGAAAAAAAATCACTGCTTCATGCAGAGATAAACATAACATAATAAACTTAAACAGAAATGTTAAGTACATTTTGATCACCTAAATATTGCTTAACCCATATTTTTTTGGGACCTAGCCTAAGCCTGCATCTATACACATACATTAAATTACTTAACAACTATGTTTCAACTCCTAAAGTGAGTTGCTAGTGAGACTTGAATAAGTACAGCATAAGGCCAAATATCCCAAAAATGGGAATATCTACAAAAAATTAAAAAAGATTCAGCCAAGCCACTGTTTGGTATTTGGTAACACAAAATTTCTAAATTATATTCTTCCTAATCATATCTCATGAAAAATATCATGTTCCACAACGTTAAGGCATTACTCTCTTTCTTGTTTATTTATTTATTATTATTATTTTAAAAGATCCAACAATTTTAACTAATGTGCAAGAGGATTTCACCTTCATGTCGCTAGCTCCCCCTCCAAACTTTTGCGTCAATACTGCCAATGAATCAATGGTTCCCTGTGGCTCAAGAACAGACTATTAATCTTAGCAAATGTCTCCCTCACACGAGCACAATCAAATCAGTATATTATGACATGCCCATATCCTTCCTATACACACAAGAGATAACAAGCAAAACCAAATTGGTGTTCAAAAGTCCAAACATGGAAAAAAGAAAAATTCCTCATAGACACATGTAATCAAAATAAAAATAGATAAAAAGAATCAAATAAAAACCAGCAATTGCACCAATAATTTAAAAAAAGAAAAAATGTTTCCATCCACCACAAACAGTAGCACATATTTGATCATCAAATGTAGAAAACCTTCCAAACGTTGAAGATAAACATGGAATACTGATCAGGGGTGCATTTATGAAATTGTCAAATTACCTAGGTTTGGAGAGGGAGTAAAACGGCAGTGGCGATGGCACTAGCGACTACAGGTGATTTGGAAAAAATTTAAGAGATTTAAAAAGGGGAATCAGAAAAGGGTTTGGGCGAAAATGGCATATGGCTGATTGAAGAGATGATTGCTAATTGAACGACAGAAGGAGAAGAAAGGATTTGGCTAGAAGAAGCAGAGAGAACCATGGAAAAAAGAAAGAAATGCCAAGAAGAAAAAATGAAAGAAAAGAAAAGAAAAAGCAAAAAGAAAAGAAAAATAAAACAGATTTCAAGATCAAAAAGTGAGCATTTTTTACGACAGCTTTTACGGCGTGCTCAATATGCATGTACTAAATATTCAGCTTTCACGACGTGTCAAAAATGTCATAAATACTTTAAATAATTTAATTATTACGGCACATATTTAATGCATGGCGTAAAAAGTCTGTTTTTATGGCACACTTTATATGTAAGTCGTAAATGAATGTAGTAAAAAGTTAGTTATGTTGTAGTGTACTTGGTGTCTAACTAAAAGGATTAAAATATTCATAAAAGAGCAACATTTAATATAAGTTAAAACAGTAAAGAAAATAATTTTGAAAAAATTTACCCTTTTAGCCACATGTCATATGCGTATCGCTAGGACATTTCATGTTAAAATAGACATTTTTCAAGAGTGGGGATACCGTTTGCACAAATTTAGAAGGTTGGATACTTGAAAATGCTATAAATAAATGATTGAGAACATAGTTGTTATACTTAATGAAAAGTTAGAATTTTACAAGAATTTACTCTATCATATAAGCATTGGTTGGTTATATGTGCATTGTTAAGCTGTAGGAGCAGAATTCTTGAACAATCAAATAATCCATCCAATGACAGAGAGATCCTCGTTTGAATCAAAAATCTCCATGCATAGTTGGGCTGCTCAAGTTTCATTTGCACAAGAAAACATTTGAATCAAATCCATTATCCTATGTTTCCTTCTTTGCTTCATTATTACTTATTTTTTTAAAATAGATAATGATTAGATTTTCTTGATAACCATTATTAAATACTTCTATATGGTTAATAATTAGACTTTCTTGATTATCATTATTAAATATTTTTAGTATGAATAATGATTAGATTTTTTTGGTTACCCTGCTTGTCTATTTAATGAAACCTTGTATAAAATTGTAATGCACAAACACGGAATGGTTGAGCTTAAGTTGCAACATATTATAAATGAAGAATGATTGAAATTAATATACAATACACCATCGAGAAAGTGTATGAAAATGACTACTAAATGAATAATATTATAATGTTTTATGCAAAGTCGGACCTGAGGTGAAGCCCAAGAGGCCACGGCCTCAAGCCAAGCTATTTAGGGGGTCCAAAAAAATTTATTTTTTTTAAGCCACTTCTTCACCCAAGTTAAAGTCTCTCCTCTCAGTCTCTTTCTCATGCACATATTCTAAATCTTTCATCTTCTCTCTAACCAAAAACCCTAGAAAAAATTGGTACGATTTCTCATTTCTATTACATTCCAATAACTCGTTGGAAAAATATATTCCTTTTTTCTCAAATCACAGAAACCATGAGCAAGAAAAAGAGTCTTATGATTCAAGAAATTATTCAATTTTCTCTGTGTGTGTTGTTACAGCTAGAAGAGTGACTGAATCGCTGAGAAAATTACCAGGGGAGGCGAGAAGTAGAGCGCGGCGAAAGAACTACAGTGATGGTTTGCCCTTCGACTTTAATGGAAGTGTCAATTACATAAATGGAGTTTAATGTGTATGCTTAGGTTTTCCTTTTCCTTTTCTTTCTATTTTTTTCTCTTCTCATAGGCATACTGCATATGTTTACACTTAAAATTAACTAAGCTTGGGCCATAATAATTGGTATCCAAGTATGACATAAATAGAACTAAATGATTGAATTCTTTACATTCATTTTGATTTTGTGATTAAACCATTAATCAAGTAAATTAAATTTAGGTTAAATCTAAAATACTGTTGGTTTTACTTTGTTTGGAAATTATGCAACTGTCGTTAAGGGTTCTAAGGCGCTGTGGCAGTATAAAAACAATTACCTTTGATAAAGAATGGATTTTTAGGTTTAGAGTGATAATGCAGACATGGATTTTGGAGGAAAAGGTGAAGATATAAATATATTGCTAGATATATTAATAGCTGCAATACAGTAAAGTGCAGAAA
>CAIGRN010100122.1:0-20136 GCA_903798345.1 Fraxinus anomala
TGTTATAATGGAAGTGAAATTACTCATTCTGTATATTTATATTAGAAGCAAAAACTGAAGTGCAGTTCGATTTTCAGGAAAAAAAAGCGAAAAATGCAGCTTCAAATGAATTCAGCAAGGGTTTTGATTGACTGTAGAGAGAGAAAATGAAAAGGGAAAGTGAGAAAGAAGACGGATGCGTGGAGAAAGGAGGATGGGAGTGCGTGACAAAATGGAGAAAGAGGACATGGTCGTCTGAGTATTTTGTTGCTTTAAGGGGAAAAAAAAAAAAAGAAAAAACTGAATTACAAAGAAATGGAAATTGCGACACGCCCAATTTTTTGGTTCTTTTATATTGTAGTGATATGTCTTGAATTGAGCAGGAAGAGAGGTTCTTGAGGCAATGGGTTTAAAGTGGCGTCAGCCAGATTTGGGTAGATCTGTGCTAGGCGACCCTTGCTCGGACAGGGCCTGGTCTAGTAAAATTACATTTTCGCAGACTTCAGAGTTTGGACCAAGCAGTTGCAGTATTCCAGCTCTTTGGACTCTGCCTAATACATTAGAGGCTCGCCTGGCAAGGTCCGGGTTGGCCATGACCCCCTAGAGCTGGGCAATGCACAAGCCGCCCAGCTGTGCTGTGCCTGGCGGGTTTGGGACATTGGGTCTATTTTTACACCTCTACATGGAACACTTAACTGGAGTGAAGAGACCAAATAATTTGTGCAGACACCAATGACCTGATCGATAAACAGTAACCAGTTTTTCTGTTGAGCTTGGAAGTTAGACCTAGTCTAGGGGTTAAGAAAAGCCAAATATACAAGTTAGGAGTACAATTACAAGCATTGAAATAAACAGGTTCAAAGGTGAATTAAACAAGGTTTACAAACATATGATGACAACAGGATACTAAATATATAACTGTTCTGTCATTGAATGGAAAGGGACTTCATAATGCCGGCCTTGCTTTTAATCCCACCATCAAATAAAAGAATTCTGATTTAAGACAAATACTAAAAATGATTATTTAGTCATTGTCTATTTGACCTATTTTATTAGTAAAAAGAAGAAACCTGTTGTCATAAATTATTACTTAAATCAATATCTGATTTAAGTAAAATGTTATTAGTTTACCAGGTCATCCTTCTCAACGCCCAAAGAATACACCTACCAATAAAATAAATATTTCAAAACTGCATAGGCTCATCATATAAAGATCAAGAAAGCACATGTAATCATTCATAGCTTCAGCCATGGCAGAATTCCAAGACTTTGTCTTTTACTTCCTCATTTGGCTTATTTCTACTATTCTGATACGAATATTTTTAAAAAAACGAAACACTTCAGGCCTTCCCCCAAGCCCTCTAGCCTTACCGGTTATTGGTCATCTCCACCTCCTCGCCCCAATACCTCACCAAGCTCTAGCCAAGCTGTCGCAACGTCGTGGACCATTGATTCACTTATTTCTTGGTTCAGTCCCTTGTGTAGTAGCTTCCTCACCTGAAATGGCTAAAGAGTTCTTGAAAACATACGAAAGTTCCTATTCCAATCGACCACAAAATTTTGCTGTCGATTACCTAACATATGGTTCTCAAGACTTCTCATTTGCACCTTATGGACCTTATTGGAAGTTCATGAAGAAACTATGCATGTCTGAACTTCTTGGTGGTCAAACATTAGAACTGTTACTTCCTGTTAGACGATCTGAAATGAGAAGTTTTATGGAATTTTTGTCGAGCAAGGCCAGTGCAGGCAAGTCGGTTGATATTGGAGGAGAGCTTATTAGATTGACGAATAATGTAATTTCAAGAATGATTATGGGTGAAAGGTGTTCGGAAGATGAAGACGAAGCTGGAGATGTCAGAAAATTGGTTCAAGAGATTGCTGAGCTCACCGGGAGGTTTAATCTGATGGATTTTATATGGTTTTGTAAGAATTTGGATTTGCAGGGATTCAGAAAGAGGCTCAAGGAGGTTCGTGACAGATTTGATGCGATGATGGAGAGGATCATTGGTGAACATCAAAATCCAGGCCGGAAACTGAAGCTAGAGAATGAGGAAGGAGAAGGCGTAAAAGATTTGCTTGACATTTTACTTAATATATCAGCAAATGAGAGTTCGGAGATGAGTTTGACAAGAGAGAACATAAAAGCTTTTATCCTGGTAACTTGCAATACCTTTTCTCATTCCAAAATGTTCATTACATGAAAATTTTTGTTTCACGCAATTCAGATTTGGGATCTCCTTCTGAGAACAGCACAAACTAAAAATTCTGTGTTGGAATTTTACAGGACATATTTGCTGCAGGAACTGATACATCAGCAATCACAACAGAATGGGCTCTGGCAGAATTAATCAACCATCCTAACATATTGCATAAAGCCCAGCATGAAATTAATTCTGTTGTTGGCAAAAACAGACTTGTAGAAGAATCAGACATTTCAAACCTTCCATACCTTCAAGCCATTGTTAAAGAAACGCTAAGGCTTCATCCAACAGGACCATTAATTGTCCGAGAGTCGTCTGAAGATTGCACCATTGCAGGTATTTAAACATTGTCTTTAGCATGCACACGCCCCTTCATAAGGGATTCGTTTTTAAATCAAATGTTTGACACATGAACAACTTTTCTAAATGGGTAGTGGAAGACTTGAACACGGGTCTTTAGTCCAGTTATGATACAAATTTTAATCTTGTCTTCTACACAGGTTACCACATTCCAGCAAAAACGAGACTTTTTGTCAATGTTTGGGCCATTGGTAGGGATCCAGAACACTGGGAAAATCCACTGGATTTCCGGCCAGAAAGGTTCTTGAATGAGGATGGTTATTTGAAAGCACAGTTAGATGTAAGGGGACAACATTATCATTTATTGCCATTTGGGAGTGGTCGAAGAGGATGTCCCGGAACTTCTTTGGCATTGCAGGTTGTTCAGACAACCTTAGCTGCCATGATTCAGTGCTTTGAGTGGAAAGTTGAAGGGAATGGGACTGTGGATATGGAAGAAGGACCTGGTATAACACTTCCAAAGGCTCATCCTTTGATTTGTTTCCCTGTGGCTAGACTCAATCCAATTCCATCTATGTAATTCTTTGTCTTTTAAGCTTCGATTGAAAATTTAAAAAGGATGAAATCTACTTACACAAGGTGTAAATATGAATTTCAAAATATCAGCAATATAATGCTCAGTTTGAATCAATCAATCCTTACTCCTATTTGTTTAAGCTAGCAAATTTAATATAATTGTGATTATTAGGACCTAATTTTCTTCTTATATCAATAGTTTTTTGGTTTTCTGAATAGAAGATCTTGGGAGCTTTACTCTTTTAGTAAATTTCTACAGTGAAAATCCAATCTTTCATTGATTTTAGATATGTGGGCAAATTATACTCTGGCTGGTTTGGAAAAATAGTTATAGTGAATCTTGGAACTCTTTTATAATTAAGGGTGGGTACGGTCCAGTTACAAAAATAATGAGCTAAATTTTTCCTAAAACGGTGAATTAATTTGGCAACTTCAATTATCAAAAAACAAAAAGAAGAAAGAAAAAATAACAAATTTGGTTGTGCAGATCGATTATTCATTTCTGGTTTAGAATCAAGAATCAAACTAAATCCGTCAGTCATTGATTCTAATAGGCATTGTAGTTAAGAAGAATCAAACTGCATCTTTCAATTTAATTCTTATCCGGTTTGGACTTCTATCCATCCCTACTTTCATCAAAAGTTGGACCAATGTTCATAGTTCATTATTGCACAAAACAAATTATAGCTCACCAATCCATTATTTTCTGGAGAGTGGGAGGAAAGACACAAGTTTTGGAGAGAATAATAAAACAATTGTTTCATTTTTATTCAATAGAACGCACAATCTGAAAACCCCATTTTCATTGGGTACCAGTTGTCACCCACATTATCCATTTCGGCCATCAATTTTAAAGAAGCAATTATTTGACTCAAAAGTCAAAATTTCCTCCTCTACATAAACTCTCTTATGGCCCAAATCAAACATAAAAGTATACAAAACAGCATGAATTTCCAAATTCTTTGCATTCTCTTTATTTTCTTGTCTCTACCAATTTTTTCTCTCTCCGAAAGTGCAATCCAAATGACAAAAAAGTCCTGTTACAAATCAAACAAGTCCTAAACCCTGCTCGATTCAACTCATGGGATCCCAAAACAGATTGTTGTGAAGATTGGTATGGTGTGGGATGTGACCCGAACACAATCGGATTGTTACATTCAATCTCTTCCGCGCCAACATTTCCGCCCAAATTCCAGCAGCCATCGGAGACCTTCCGTACCTAGAAAACTTAGTATTCCGAAAACTTACCAACCTTACCGGTCAAATCCAACCTGCCATTGCAAAATTAACCAATCTCAGATTGCTTAGACTTAGCCATACCAACTTATCCGGACCGGTCCCTACATTCCTTATCCAACTCAAGAACTTATATTTTCTAGACTTATCCTTCAATGACCTAACCGGTTCAATCCCGCCTGAACTTTCTCTACTCCAAAACCTTGAAGCCCTTCACTTAGACCGGAACAAACTCACTGGTACCATCCCGGAATCCTTTGGAAAGTTCTCTGGAAAAGTACCTGATCTTTATCTCTCCCACAACAACCTCACAGGTTCAGTCCCAAGATCATTAGGTGACTTGAATTTTACTGACCTCGACTTTTCGCGCAATAAACTTGTAGGTGACATGTCATTATTGTTTGGCAGAAACAAGACTTTACAAATAGTCGATTTTTCAAGGAACGTATTTGAGATCGATCTGTCAACGGTGCAGTTTCCTGACAGCTTACTTGAATCATAATAGGATCAGTGGGAGCTGCAGCAGGATTTGACAAATTCGAATTTGCAGTATTTGAATGTGAGTTATAACAGGTTATGTGGTCAGATTCCAATGGGTGGGAACTTGCAGAGCTTTGACATTAGTTGTTATTTCCACAACAAATGCCTCTGTGGGGCTCCATTGCCTGCCTGCAAATGATGATTATGTTGTATACATACTTCCGAGTTAAATGCATTCTGTATCTCAAAATTCTATTATCTTGTTTTATAGAAAGTGAGCTATCAGAGTAAACAAGATATGTAACCTTTTACGGTCACATATTCAATTCCAAGGATGAAGAAATTAAATGGTGAGTTTAATATCTGTCATAACTTCTATGATGGATAGAAGTTATTAAGTGGTTTGACGTATAAAGATGCAAAAGGGTCCCCGGCCAAACCCTTACAAAATTTCTTGTAGAATTTTCTTTCTCAAATTGAAAGTCTTTGTGTTTTATTTCCATCAAGTAAAGGGGTTATAAATTGCGCAGACTAGAGGCTTAATTTTTAGTGCAGATTCTCAATTAATCTTAGATAATATGGTTGAAGGTACGCAATTTATTTCTTTTCAGGATATTCTAGGTATCAAAATACACAGAGACGGGTGAGGATTGTGTAGTAGTCTCAAAAAGTTGAGAAAGTCTGTTTGGGGGCAGAGGTGGTCTTGTCCAGACCGTCTCAAAACCGGGGTTTACAACACCTCTACTATCAATAGAAATCACCATACGCGTTTTCATTTTACAAGTTGGGTTGGCTGTGCAATTATTTATCCTAGAAAGAACAAAACTTTATCCATTTCAGTCAACATATGACACGTATTTCAGCCATTTATTTATAAAGAAGCATTTCTTTGACTAAAAGTCCAAAATTTGCCTACAACTTCTTTATAAATGTTACTGAATTCACTCTTCAAGTACTACTATCTTATAGCTCAATTTTCCAGTGTTCAAAGCAGTATGAATTTCCAGTTTCTTTGCATTATCATTTTTGTTTTTCTATCATTTTCCTGTCTATGTGAAAGGTGCAATCCCAATGACAAAAAAGTGCTCTTCAAAATCAAGCAATCCTTTAACAACCCCTACCACTTGGCCTCATGGGGTCCGGACACCGATTGTTGCCATTGGTACGCGGTGGATTGTGACCCTGAAATCAATCGTGCCAATGATCTTCACCTCGTCTCAGGTAATCTCTCCAGTCAAATCCCGGAAGAAATTGCCGATCTCCCTTATCTTGAATCTCTAATCTTCCATAAAATCACTAATCTCACTGGAAATATTCCTACATCCATTGTCAAGCAGTCTGAGCTCACAAATCTTATTATCAGCTGGACTAATGTATCTGGCCCTATCCCTTCATTTCTTAGCCAACTCAAAAACTGATCGTTTCTTGACTTGTCCTTCAACAATTTTTCCGGCTCAATCCCTTCATCACTTTCCCAACTCCGAAACCTCAGTGGTCTTCGCTTGGATCGCAACAAACTCACAGGAAGTATCCCCGAGTCATTTAGGAATTTGACCCCTAATCTTCAATATCTTTATCTCTCCCACAACCAGTTCACAGGCACAATTCCAAGGGGATGGGGTGACTTAAACTTCACTTTGATCGAGTTACAAAGAAATAAGCTCGAAGGTGACATATCATCATTGTTGGGTAAAAACAAGACCATAATATATCTTGACCTCAACAGGAACATGTTGCAGTTTGATATTTCTGAAGTGGAGTTTCCGTACAGCTTAACATTCTTGGACTTGAACCATTATAGGATCATAGGGAGTCTTCCGGAAGGATTAAATCAGTTGAGATTGGATGGCTTGAACGTGAGTTACAACAGACTCTGCGGTCCAATTCCGAAAGGTGGGAGATTGCAAGACTTGGAATACACATCGTATTTTCACAACAGATGCTTGTGTGGAGCCCCATTGCCGGATTGCAAATGATTCCGTGGATATTTTATCCCGATTTCTTTTAATTGAATCTGTATGGCTTCTAGCTTCCTCAAGGAAATAATCATCAACAAGGCAAAAAAGTTGATTAAAGATTACTTAATATTTAAACCCTGACGAGTTTAGTAGGTAATTTTCCACTTGCACCTGCGCGCGCGCGCACACAGCTTCATTTTCAGCCAGTGGCATTCATAAAACTTGTTGATGCAGAGCTTGTTTTAAGACATTAAACTATTTCAAGTTATATTGTTATATAATTCTAATTTAGTATTAGAAGATATTTTTAAAAAGATGGATTATGTAATGTTCTAGAATGCATTTACACGACAACTCTTCTCTGTATCGTATTCAGTTTACAATCTCACGTTTCATCAACTTTTATTAAAAGCTTTGTAAACAACTCTTTAGTATTTATTTGGGAAAGCTTAAAAAGTTTCTAAAATGTTGATGTTGAAGTCTATAATTAATTTTAATCACGTAGCAACCTACAACTACTGTCCACTTTTTCACCACTCATTTCGTGGAACCTACCATTCTTTTTTATCAAAATAAGCTTTTTAGAACTCCCAAACAAGCACTTAAACTAATGGCTCAACTCTGAATCGTCTGTGTTTGTTCAGTTTTAGACCTCATTAAATTACTTCAAAAAGTTCAAGATATTGGGTAAAATTTCCTTGAATAAATTACGTCATAAAAATGGCATATTAAGTTGGGATCATCTGATCATTCTTCAATATGCGTGCAATTTACATAAATGAATGATGACGAGACACTAATTCGTGTCATATGGTCTAATCTAAAATACTAGTAGGTGGGATGTAAGTAGTTCAACAAGAGAAAAATATCTTCTCTGTACAAGACTTGTTTGGTCCAAATGAAATCATGATTTTCTCAAAATAGTATAGAGATGTTATAAGAAAAGTAATTAAACAGCTAAAAGGCNAATGGCATATTAAGTTGGGATCATCAGATCATTCTTCAATATGCGTGCAATTTACATAAATGAATGAAGACGAGACACTAATTCGTGTCATATGGTCTAATCTAAAATACTAGTAGGTGGAATGTAAGTAGTTCAACGAGAGAAAAATATCCTCTGTACAAGACTTGTTTGGTCCAAATGAAATCATGATTTTCTCAAAATAGTATAGAGATGTTCCATTGGTTACATAGAAGGGTCGAAATTTTTTTGATGCATCTAATTCTAATTTATATAAGATACTGCTATTGTGATATAATCTAAAATTAAGCTGTAAGTAAGAGGTAGCCCATATTTGAACCAAAATAATGCTGAACAAGCTTTGAATACGATATCTCAATTACTCAATCCAATTTTCGGTGATCAACTATCAATGTCATGCAATCAATGTTTGGGATTGCCACGGACGTAAATATTATCATTTTTTCATAGTACATTGATGAAGGTCAACCTCAAATATTAATCCTTTTTTTTTTTTTTTTAGCGAGGGAGTCAAACTGGGTGAAAAAATTTGCTAATATATTGTTAAATTTAAGAATTAGATAATCGAGCTAAATCTGACTACCCTTGAAGAGAATTCAGATCTAAGAGTCGCAATATCCTAAAAGTTGTCGAGGTGATGGTTGCTGTCGTAGAAACTCGACGAGTCTGGGTTAAGATTAAGAACCCAACTTAAGATTCAATTCATAAAGCTAATTTTATGCATTCCTGACCATTTAGTTAGGCTGACTACTATATGATAGTTACTTCTAGCTTCTATAACATCCGAGACCTATGTTCAGTGTAGATATCTGAGGATAGTATACTGTATTTCAAGCTATCTCAATAGGGTATATCTCCTTTTCAATTTGTCTTTACATGCACTCATACCCCAATGAGGCGGTGAGATTGGGACGATGGCCGTCTTTGAACTAATTTTGGGACTCCATTAACAGGTCAAATCTTATGCTAAGGCAGACAACAAGAAGGTGCAGTTATGATCTGTATAAATACTATTATACAATACACTTATTTTAAAGCATTAACAAAAATAACTTTACCGAATTAAAGTTAAAACCGACTATAAATATTATCTACAAAAACAAAGATTTACTTTCTAAGTTTTGATGAAGAAACTAGAAAGTATATCGACAGCTCAAAGTTGAGCTAAAAGAACAGATAAAGATGAAGAATAAAGGATAAAAGCATCCGTATGATCAGGGTCGTGTATAAGCTTTAATTATTACTTCTATATTTATCAATGTTCCACTACCCTTGTTGAAATAGCTAATGCATTTCCTATAAAAAGGACTCAATAAATTAAATTTTTTATGCTACAATTAAATAAAAATTTGAGAGAAGTTATAAAAGGTGGTCTGAACTTCTGCAGTTTGCCACTAAACAAAGCCAAGAATCTTGAAAAGCAAGAAACTCAACCAATTTTTGAATTCTCAAAAAGCAAATGCCTAAAGACATTTAATCATTCCACACTAGTAGTGTCCCAATCAAACCTCAAACCAAATTAGCATTTAGTGTTTTCTAGATTATCAAATGTAGGTTCACAAAGAAATCAAGGTTTTATATATATCAGGTAGTATATACCCAGACTAAGAAATTCACTAACCAGACAACTCTAGAAGCCATACACGAGAAATCCCAACTCTCCATTTAACCTCAACCATTGGAAAAACTGCAGAAGATTTGGTAAAGAATCATCCCCCAGCATATTACTTAGCAGGACAGACCATGAACAGTCGACCAACTTTCAATCCCCAAGATGACTTCAAAATCAAGGACACAAAACCGCAGCTAGGGGAGCAGTGGCCACATGGAGGAGTTCGAGGTGGGGGAGGTTGGATCAGCAGTGATAGAGTCACAAGCACTTATGACCTAGTTGAACAAATGTATTTTCTTTATGTTCGAGTTGTTAAAGCAAGAGACCTGCCAACAAATCCTGTGACGGGAAGCTGTGATCCATATGTAGAGGTGAAACTCGGGAATTACAAAGGCAAAACACAGCACTTTGAGAAGAAAACAAACCCTGAGTGGAACCAAGTCTTTGCATTCTCAAAAGAGAAGATTCAATCATCAGTTCTTGAAGTTTTTGTCAGAGACAGAGAGATCGTAGCAAGAGATGATTATCTTGGGAAGGTTGTTTTTGAAATGGATGAAGTTCCTATTAGGGTTCCACCAGATAGCCCGTTGGCACCTCAGTGGTACAGACTAGAAGATCGTCGAGGAGAAAGAAAGGTGAAAGGAGAGGTTATGCTCGCAGTTTGGATGGGAACGCAAGCTGATGAAGCTTTTCCAGAAGCTTGGCACTCAGATGCTGCTTCGGTTCATGGAGAAGGTGTCTTCAGTGTCAGATCAAAGGTGTATGTTTCACCTAAACTGTGGTACCTCAGAGTCAATGTTATAGAGGCACAAGATGTCGAATCTCAAGACAAAAGTCAACTTCCTCAGGTTTTTGTAAAAGCCCAACTTGGAAATCAGATTCTTAAGACCAAACTATGCCCTACACAAACAACCAATCCTTTCTGGAATGAAGACCTAATCTTTGTAGTGGCTGAGCCTTTTGAAGAGCATTTAGTGCTCACAGTTGAAAACAAAGTGCACGCTTTAAAGGATGAACTTCTTGGGAGATTAAGCTTGCCATTACACATATTCGAGAGACGATTGGATTATCGACCAGTTCATTCTCGCTGGTTTGACCTTGAAAAGTTTGGGTTTGAAGTTTTAGAGGGAGATAGAAGAAAGGAACTCAAATTTTCAACAAAAATTCATCTCAGAGCTTGTCTAGAGGGTGGTTACCACGTGCTAGATGAATCAACCATGTACATCAGTGATCAACGGCCAACTGCTAGGCAATTGTGGAAGCAGCCAATTGGAATCCTTGAAGTTGGCATCTTAAGTGCACAAGGGCTTCTACCAATGAAAACTAAGGATGGTCGAGGGAGAACAGATGCTTATTGCGTGGCTAGATATGGACAAAAGTGGGTAAGAACCAGAACAGTTGTTGAAAGCTTCAGCCCCAAATGGAATGAGCAATACACATGGGAGGTTTATGATCCTTGCACAGTGATCACATTGGGAGTTTTTGATAATTGCCACTTGGGAGGGAACGAGAAACCACCAGCTGGAAATGGACCTGGAAGGGACTTGAGAATTGGAAAGGTAAGAATCAGGCTATCAACACTAGAAACTGGCCGTATTTATACTCATTCATATCCACTTATTGTCCTCCAGCCAACTGGTGTGAAGAAAGTCGGTGAACTCCAACTAGCATTTCGATTCACGTGTCTATCTCTCACACACATGATATATCTTTACAGCCGTCCTTTGCTGCCAAAAATGCATTATCTGAATCCTTTCACTGTAAGACAACTAGATAGTTTGAGATATCAGGCGATGAACATTGTAGGATCAAGGCTTGGGCGAGCTGAACCTCCTCTAAGGAAAGAGGTTGTGGAATACATGCTTGATGTAGATTCCCACATGTGGAGCATGAGAAGAAGCAAAGCTAACTTTTTCAGAATCGTTTCAGTCTTGTCCGGGATAATCTCCATGAGCAAGTGGCTCGGTGATGTTTGTCAATGGAAGAACCCCATCACTACTATTCTAGTCCATGTCCTCTTTTGCATATTGATCTGCTATCCAGAATTAATCCTCCCAACCGTGTTTCTTTACATGTTTCTGATAGGCATATGGAATTACCGGTTCAGGCCCAGGCATCCTCCACACATGGACACCAAACTTTCTTGGGCAGAAGCAGTTCACCCAGATGAGCTAGATGAAGAGTTCGACACTTTCCCCACATCCAGGCCTCAAGATGTAGTACGAATGAGGTATGATAGACTTAGAAGTGTGGCGGGAAGAATCCAAACAGTAGTAGGAGATATGGCAACCCAGGGGGATAGGTTTCATGCTCTGCTCAGCTGGAGAGATCCTAGAGCAACCAGCGTCTTCATAGTTTTCTGCCTATGTGTGGCAGTTATCCTTTATGTGACACCTTTCAAAATAATAACATTGTTAACAGGCTTGTATCTACTAAGGCATCCAAGATTTAGGAGCAAACTGCCTTCAGCACCCATCAATTTCTTCCGCCGTTTGCCAGCTCGAGCTGATAGCATGCTCTGAAAAGGATTTAGGAGCAAATTGCCTTCAGCACCCATCAATTTCTTCTGCCATTTGCCAGCTCAAGCTGATAGCATGCTCTGAAAAGTCATTTTACAAGTTAGTTATTCAACATCTCAATCTGTTTTTTTTTTTTAATGTTCAGTTATATTTGTTTCCATGCATCAACATATTTCTTCCAACTCCAAGTATTATTTTCAGTCAATTTCGTCTGTGTCAATCTCAGAACTTTCGAGGGCACTTTATGAATATATCCAAGTACAGTTCTTCAACTGCTTGTTAGAGTCCTTAATTTGATTTCTAGTTTCCTGAATTCCTGTTGGTAGTTCAATCAAAACTACACTTCAAATCAAGAAACGGTCTGGAACATGCAAACATAATACTCGGAGGTACTTGATGAAGTCCATGAGGAGCTATATAATTATACAAACGCATGATGGCCAAATAAACTTTTAAGAAAGAACAGAACAATTGTTGCAGGAACACATAATAACGTGCATACTCAGTAAATAACTGATAGTATGCACAAAAATGGGTAAATTGTTCTTCTTTTAACTGTTTGAGAATCCAAATAGAAGGGGGGAAATCAATGTATGTACACGAGAAAAATCAAATATCCAAGGAAAAACAATATTCATCGACACCCAACAGTAAATTGATGACACGCTGTGCTGGCAATTGAATGATCCATCATCATTGGAGGTCAATTGATCCTTATAATTAGTATAGTAAAGATTAGAGAAACCAACCATGTAAAATTAAAGTATTAACATAAATACAAACAGGTCCACAATCAAAAATAGGATACGCTGCCAATTTGATAGCTGAAAACTTCCCAAAAAATGCTAACTGATTAAATTCATAAGATTACCACAAAGTATAAGTGACCCGGATGAGAAATTGCATCAATTTTAGTAGTAGCAACGGACGGTCTAGATGAAACGACGTCATCACTGCGCGTTTGTTCGTCATCACTGGACTTTGGGGGACACGGAGTTCCTCTCCAGTCCTCGTTCCGATTTCTCCAGTTTAAGCCAAAGTTGCATAAGATAATTCGAACGGGGACGACTTTAATGAATCTTAATTAAATTCTTTAAAATTCAGATATCTCAATAACTATTTATAAATATTTCATTAATATAAAAATTTTAAATAATTCAAATGAATTTCTTAAACAATTTCATTATTTTAAGTGAGATTCTTATGAATTTGTAGAAATCTATTTGAAGTCACAGAATTTATTAAAATTTATAATTTTTTAAAATTTATCAAAATTTCATTTAAGGATATTTTATAGATATTTTCGAGATCACAATGGGTGCGGGGATGTGAAACTCCCTTTGCTGTTTATTTAATTTTTTATGATTAAATTTATATTCTTCTCTATGAACCAAGTAGGTTCAGGATATCGATATATCTACATTCAGTTCGAGACAAGTATCGTTTAAAAAAAATAAAAAAACCCTCGCAAAAAATCAAATTTTCAACCTCTACTTTACTGATGTCTATGATAACATTGAAAATCAATTAACACGATTTCTTTAATTTTATTATTTATTTCTATCATTTCGACTTTAAATTACAAAGAAAGGAAGCACTCTAGCTTATTTTATCGAGTATAATGCAAACAACTCTACATTTTAATTGAATTTAAGAATTTCAATCTTTGCTCATTATTTTGCTCTTACTTTTTTGACGCCTCCCTCTATTAATTAACGCAACTCATCTCGGATAATAACTTTCCATCCAAAAAGAACCTGTCAAGAGGACAAAGCAACTTTTTTGTTTATCATATTTTTTTTAAAAAAAAGTAAAGGCGAAAATGCTGCAAATTATTTTTCCGAAGTATAAAAATAAAATACTTTGACAAGAATCATCATAAAAAATGAAATCAACTAATTAATAGAAGATAAGAATTTGACACAATAAGGTTAGAAGCAAAAGCAGTACAATGTGCAAATGTTGGGAGTTCATCTGCCCAAGTGTCAAAAAGAAAAACCGGCAGTAAAGTTCACCAAGTACTATCCATCAGGAGAAATAAAGGCACAGTCATTTGAAACGAGCTAACAGTAAAAATGAAGGATAAAATATTGTCCAGAGTATATTAAATTTAAATGCAGCTAGTGCGACTACATATTAACCATGGATATGTCGCTACAGAACCAACTTTACATGGGAAATCCTAGCAAACAGACTCCAAATCCACAAAATCTTCAAGTTCCAAGAGATATCTCCTACACATCTTACAGGGGACCAAAGTTCACTGCTTGGTGTAACGAAGAAAACAAAGATCGATTTATCAGAAGCTTCTGAAAGACGACGGGTTCGGTTGAGACAGAAAAAATACAGATTGCTCACAACATGCAATCTGTTCTAGCAGGTAACCTTCTAAAGAAGTTGAGGGGCACGGAAGGAAGCTTGTGACGGAACCTAGGATGCCTCAAAACATAGAATCCTGCAAGAAGTGCCACCACTTGGAAAGGTGTGACATAGAGAACAATGGCAGCAACCAAACAAAAAATTATGAACAAAGCTGTAGCTCTTGGGTCCCTCCAGCTCAACAGAGACTGTAGCCTTTCCCCTTGTGTTGCCAAGTCCCCAACCACAGTCTGGATCTTTCCTGCAATGCTTCTCAGACGGTCGTACCTCATCCTCACGATATCTGGAGGACGTGAAGTAGGGAAAGTGTCAAACTCCTCGTCTAGTTCATCAGAATGAGCATTATCAGCGCAAGAGAGGCGAGTATCCATGTGGGGAGGATGCCTCGGCCTCCATCTGTAGTACCAAACTCCAATTAAGAATAAGTAGAGGAAAACAGTGGGCAAAATAAGCTCAGGATACAAAACCAGTATTAAGAACAAAATGTGAATCAGAACGGTGGTAATGGGGTTCTTCCAGTTGCATATCTGATCAAACCATTTTCCAACAGCAATTAACCCACTTAAAACTCCCATGATTCTAAAAAAGTTTGCTTTGCTTCTCCTCATACTCCACATGTGAGAACCCACGTCCAGCATATACTCCACCACTTCCTTCCTCAAAGGCGGCTCAGCACGACTCAGCCTCGTGGAAACAATCTGAGTAGCCTGGTGCCTCAAGATGTCGAGCTGAGTGACAGTTAATGGGTGAATATAGTGCATTTTGGGCAACAATGGATGCGAGTACATATGCATCATATTCATCAAGGACGAACAAGTAAATCTAATGGCCAAATGAATTTCACCCATCTTTTTTACCCCAGAAGGATGCAAAACTAGAAGGGGATATGAATGTGTGTACACACGGTCTGTTTCTAGGGTAGAAAGGCGGATCCTAACCTTTCCAATCCGTGAATCCCTTCCAGATTTATCTCCACCATGCAAATGACAATTATCAAATACACCAATAGTTATGACAGTGCACGGATCAAAAACCTCCCAAGTGTATTGTTCGTTCCATTTGGGAGTAAAACTGTCAATGATGGTCCTCGTCCTGACCCATTTCTGCCCATATTTGGCAACACAATAAGCATCAGTCGTTGCCCGCCCATCTTTAGATTTCATCGGCGACAACCCATAAGCACTCAAAATACCTAACTCGAGAACCCCAATGCTGGACCTCCATAACTGTTTTGCTGTTGGTCGAAGATCACTGCTATAGTGAGTCGATTCATCCAAAACATGGTAACCACCCTCCAAGCATATTCTCATATGAATCCTGCTAGCAAACTTTACTTCCTTCTTCTTTTCACCTTCAACAGTTATATGTCTCTCAAGATTATACCACCTTGTATTCAAAGGTTTATGATCCAGTCTCCTGTCAACATGCGCTAGAGAAATGGCACATCTTCCCAGGACTTCATCTTTATTGGGTGCGACTCTGTCTTCCACATTCAAAATTAATGGCTCCTCAAACGGTTCTGCGGCAACAAACATCAAATCCTCATTCCACATAGGATTGATACTCTTGCTCATGGACACCCTCGTCCTCAATACCTGATTTCCCAGGATGGCCTTTACAAAAACTTCTGGAAATCGACCTTTATCAGTTGGCAGCAAGTCCTGAGCTTCAATTACATTGACTCTCAGGTACCACAGCTTAGGGGATAAGTAGACCTTTGACCTGATATTTGCCAAACTGTCAGTGCCACTGACTGTGGCAGCATCCGAATGCCATGCGTCAGGAAATGCTTCATCGGCTTGAGTACCCATCCAAACAGCCAACATCAGCTCTCCTCTAACCTTATCACCCTTCCTATCCTCTAACCTATACCACTGTGGGGCCAAGGGACTATCCGGGGGAACTCTTTTAGGAATCTCATTCAAGTCAAACCAAACCCGACCCATAAAATCGTCCTTCACAACATCCTTATCTTTCACCGTAACCTCAAGCACGGAGGCCTGAATCCGCTCCTTTGAGAAAGCAAACACCTGATTCCATTCAGGGTTGGACTTCTTCTCAAAATGACGTGTTGTCCCCTTATAGTTTCCAAGCTTAACCTCAACATAAGGGTCACAACTACCCGTCACATCCTTTGCCGGTAGATCTTTTGCCTTTACAACTCGAACGTAGAGGTACTGCATCTGCTCGACAAGATCATAGGTGCTAGTGAGCTTATCTCCGGTGACCTTCCCTCCACCGAGGTGGGGGTTAGTCTCCTTAAGAGAATAATCTTCTTGTGGAGGTCGCTGCATTTCTTCGCTTGTTTCTTTTTATCCACACAACACAATATCCAGAACCAGGTTTCAAGAAATATGACAGAGATTCTAAAACCCCTTAATGGATCTCAGCAGAAATAACCTGGAATATTCATAGTCATAAAGAGAGTTAATGAGGCAGTGAACCAAACTATACAGAGCAAGAACGTTACGAAAGCGAGTCTAATACTTCAGATCTCTATTGAATAAACAACCTTATAAAGATGAATATCTTAAACCCAAAATCGTCATTCAAAATCTCAGATCTGAATGCTGAAACCCTGTAGAAAACAGCCAATAGAGTGTACGATAAGTGCAGATTTTATTCAAATTGCAAATACGCTTGTGCGCGTAAATTCGTAAACCCCGACCAAATCATATTCGTCTTCAAAAATAATTACATCCACATAAAGCCATATACACTAATAAACATATAAAAAAAGGATTAGAACTTTATAATGTAAAGAAAAATAAAAAAATACCCACATTAAAACTCAAAAGGCCCAACAAGTAGCAATCCAAGAATGTATTTAAAACCAAAAACGAAGTAACGTAGTTCCACATGTTTTTCTTTTGAATGACTTTATTTAGACTACACGTATAAAATACATATATAGATACAGGCACAGCCGCACAAAAACAGATAAAGCGTCGAATATACCTAGAGGATTCATCGAAGCTGAGGCGATAAGGTTCTGTTACAGATTGAAACAACAGAGGAAAAAGAAAAGGATAAGGGTTTTGTTCTTGTTGCGAAGAAACAGTAAAAGCGGTAGGTGTCTTGGGTCTAGAGAGAGAAAGTGCTGAGCTTTTTCTCTCTTTTTCCCCCTTTTTTTAGAGAGAGAAAGTAAACGAAGGAAGAGGATTGAGTCGTCAGAGGGGATCTGATGAATCTGCTTTGTGAATTCTTCAGTGTGTGCAGTGTGTGAAAATATCAGTATGAATAGGTGTATAAAGGCGTATGAATAGATGTATGGCAGTGTATGTATAGGTGTATGTCTGTCCGTGTGTCATTTTTACTTTAAAGAGAGATAACGTTGTCCGAGTTAATTGACCAGACGGCGCGCGTGTGAGGATTATGGTCGGGACTTGGCACGTGCCAGCTCCGTCGATTTCGGGCCGAAGCTTATCTCTCGTCGCTTTTTTGACAGAAAAGAAAAAAAAAACTATATATATATATATATATATAGATTGAATTAATTAATTGCAGGTTTTTTCCAACAGGTCTAGATTTTTTATTTGGCTGCAATCAATAAATATTGTAATTAATATGTTGAGTTAATACCATAANTGTAATTAATATGTTGAGTTAATACCATAATCTTGAGACAGCAATATGTAGGGGGTCCTTAAGTCAGATTTTGATAGTTTATAAAATATTATAAATTTAAATGAGTATTGTGAATTGACTTTCACAAAATTTATAAGAATCTCATGAAAAATTGAGAAATTTCAAAAGAATTTATTATATGTATTTTTTAAATTTGAAATTCATCCAAATCTTTTAAAATTACTCTATTAATAAAATTGTTATAAATTTATGAGTTATTGAAGATACCTAAATTTTAATAAAATCGGTTGGGAACACCTAAGTTTTAATGGGTTACATTAAAATTTCAATTAATGACACCTGAACTTAGAAAGACTTTTAAAATTCGTCAAAACATGAAATAAAAATACCCTTGTAGTCTAAAACTTATAAGTTGCAATACGGTAGACAAATTGAACAATATTAGACATGCTTTGAATAAAGAAATATATAAAGTTCGTCATATTTACTTACTTTTAGTTTAATATGTCAAATATGTCGTAAGTTTGAAAAATATATAAATTGCAGTTGGATGTTGGAGCTTTAAAAGTTGTAACGAGATCTAAATATTTTATTCTAGAACTTGGAGTTTCAAACCTTTTAAAGATCTACGTCTAAGATAGAGCTAGACAGGATCCGATTCGATTCGTTTCTAAAAATAATGTAATCTAATTTATAAATATGCAAATAACAAGTTTAAGAACCGAGACAGAATTTTAGAGTATTTAGTAAGTGGAATCGTTGGGTCCAAATTTAATTATAGAACTAAAAATGTTTATTTATTTACAACAATACTATATTAATTCAACTAATAACATGTTCAATATTGAATCTTACAAAAATATTGTAATCCAATTTATAAATATGTAAATAACAAATTATCTAATAAGATCAATTCACCAATATATACAAATTACCAAAAAGTAATAATGACATTAAAACATCGATAATTCCATCTCATTAATTAATTTGCTTCAAACCTTCAAGTCTACATAAAAATGAAATATAAATTAGAATTTATAAAAATAAAGTATTTTTAAGTATTGCTAGTACTTATATACCATTTAAATTAATCGTCCATCGTTTAATTGTCACACTAAGAAACTCTACATGAAATAATAGAAAAAACACAATTAGCAAACAAAAATAAATAAAAACTTATTCAACTAATAAAATTTAATATAGAAAAATATAATATATATTTTATTACCCGTCTCAATAACCTCGTGGAACTCTATTTCTTCATTGTAAATTCTATCTTGAAAAAATAGTACAAATGAAATGAGATGAAGCTTACATTGATCAAAGTGAAGGAATTCAATTAATAGTGCATTAAAAATGTAAGATGAAGAGAGACGCAACCGCTCAATTTCGATTATTTGAGATACGGGGGGAACGATTGAGAAAAACTTTGATCGCTCAATTTTGTTTATTTGAAATTTAAATTATAAAGTTAGGTTTGAGTTGAAAACGTGAAATGATATTTTGGGCAATTAATTGGTAGACATATTTATTTAGAAAACAATTTGACTTGTTTAATATAAAAAATTTATGGAGATTTGATTTTTATTCCTCTATTCGGTTCTTGATCTAAATCCGAAAATCAAACCAAATTTGTTAATTCTCGATTATGATACTCATTATGACTTTTAACTTAAGAAGAATATAATCGAATCGCTTGGTTGGATGAGAAAATTTCGTCCAGGCCTCATCTAAAATCATTTTGCAACAATGGCCATCATTTTGTCCATTGAAAATGTTAAAGTTTGAGTAAAATAACACACCGATCCCACCCCACCTCGGCCTTAAGCACCACAACCATACCTCTACCTTTTCCAGTAATCAGAGGAAATCCCCCTTACGCCACCATTAGTAGCCGTGTACCAAAGGCAAAGAAAATCCATCTACCACGAGCAAAAAGATCGACACACGAAGTTAACAATTTTTGGGGATAAATTTTATAAAGAGTGATTTTATTTATTTATTTGAAAATGTGTGGTTAAAAGTGAGGGAAACATTTTAAGTTTACATAACAAATTATTTTATTAAAAAAATGTGTAGTTGGTATTGCACACATTTGGAATTAGTGGGACACAATCCAATTTGTAAAAAAGTTATGAAAACCGGTTCCACTTCGGAGACTATAGGTGCCAATTATCGACAAAATCGTCAAAGTGGCGTTAGCTAACTTGATTTCAAATATTATATAGAACCAGATCAAGAATTGAAATTGATGCTATCAAAAATCGCACATGTGTGATATCCGAACTTGACGATCGAGAACTAGCACGAACGAGGTCTT
>CAIGRN010100123.1:0-14808 GCA_903798345.1 Fraxinus anomala
ATAGGCTTGGTAGAGCTTGAGATTGTGTGAGGGGGTGTGCAAAGGGTGGCTGTAATTCATGGCGGCGTTTCCTTGGTTTGATTGGATCATTCCCATTAGTTTTGCTAATTAGTATGCTCTCATTGAAGCTTGTACATTTGTGGGGAGGTGAAGTTTGAGTGCTGACGGTGAAAGATGTTCAGGTGATGGTGGTATCGAAGGAGGATGGAGACGTGAAATTGGTGTTGTGGTGACCCAAGTTTGGGTTTGGACTTGGGAGGGTGAGGGTGAGGGTGAGGGTGAGGAGTGGGCGGTGGGGATGGGTGAGCAAGGTAAAAGTTTCTATTTATTATTATTATTTGTCTTTTCTTTTGCCTTCTGTATTGGGCTTTTATATTTAAGGGCAAGAATGTCTTTTTCAGTATTTGAACAAAATATTTTGACGAATTTCATGTGCAAATAAACGAGAGGTTTGGAAAACGAAGGGATAAAACTTGAATATGGATTATATTACCACCAAACGAAAAGGTTGAGATCAAATCACAAGAGCGCTTGATCGTTCAATTATTACGTACTCTTTTAAGGGTAGTTGTTTCTAGACAAATCTTTGCACCTTTAACTCCTAATCACTAAACGATTATCTATAGGTTATTTGAATTGTTTCACTTTCGAAGATGATGTTTACTCCCCATTATCTCGCTAGCCGACTTTGACTCTCGTTATTTTAAGATCATATATAGTATTTGGAGTCTACCTAGATTTGGTATCGTTCTTGCAGCCAGCATCGAAACAATGATTTATCCCTAAATATCTAGTCAACGGTTGGCCTGAACACATTTCATTGAGAACCAGCTAGTTCTGAATTTGAATGGCATTTTGGTGAAATTTACCCACGAATATATTGTAATAAAAATGATTGGACCATCAAGAATGGGCCACGAAGTATTCTGTGCCTTATTTTGTCTAGATAGTAATCCATCAATGCAACTAGTATATAATATGTACTCGCACTAGCTCCTTGTACAATCTTGACTCCGCAAGTCTTATAAGAACAAACCACATGTAATCTCGGTTTTCTTAGATTCCATGTACAAAATATCTCTTGATTTGTCGTTTACTTGTATAATTCAGAATTTCTTTTACTAAGCTTTGTCTTCATATATGTCATGGAGAGGTGCTATTTGATAATATATATGTAGCAATCAACCCAAGTGATTATTCAAATATCAATCATATATTAATTAGTGAGAACTAGATAAGATTAGACACTTTGGTAACTTAGCATGTTTCCGTCTTGTTTAAAACTTCCTCAGCAAAATAATTTGGGGTACCTCTTAGAAATGGATTCAAGAGCATTGGGTGGTCTTTCCATTTTGATTTTCAGAATATCTTGAGATAATTGTTGGGGTCTTTAGATGAAAAATCAAATTTTTTTTCTTTTTTGCCATTTTCTTATTTTTACAGGAAAAAAAACACAACTTAGTTCGATTAGCCATTATTTTTGCATAATTACCGGGTTTTATGTCTTTTGTACGTAAGAAGAAAATTAAAATCTTGAATGTATCCCTCGACCGTTACATTTGACAGTAGCTATAAGGAACAATTGACGGGAAATTCAAATTCAAAAAAATTGATTATCCACCCGCAATCAAATTCAAAAGTAACAATTACATGTGTTGGGTAGGGATGATATTCAAAAAGAGAATTTCTGGCATTAAGAATAGAGATCTATCCGTCATTATTTCAAAAAAAAAAAAAAAGAAGAAGAAGTAGTTTCAAAATCACATGATAGACTCCCATAATATAAGAAAATAGTATATTAGATCCCTAAAAATATGCCAAAAACCATTATGTATTTTGAATAGTATGAAATAAAAAAAATGTAAATACTGAATTTAATCTAGTATAGAGCTTGTTTGAGTCCAATTTTTTCTTAAGAATACATTTTAGAATAGTAGATTGATGGAGAATGTATGATTGAAAAATAAAGAAAGATTTTGGATTTGCTTCTAATATTATTTTATTGAAAAATGTTTGATTGAAAAGAAAAGAAAGAAAAATGTATTTTAAAAATAATGGTGATCATACAAGGGTTTAATATAATTTTGAAATAAATCTAGTACAAAAGTTTTTTTCTTTTTTTGTTTACCCTGATGGCTAAAATGTGTGTAGTTAATAAAGTAAATTTGACGAAAAAATAACACTAGAATGGAGTATTGTCAATTTAGCACTTTACTTTCTAAATTTCAAACTACATTTTTGTTTATTGTCTCTCTTTGGAATTTCACAAACAATTAATAATCTAATATATTATAAACAAGAGACTATAGAATCATAAACATTCAAAATTACATGTATAAAAATATTGACTTTTATTAAATAGTCTTGCAAAGAACAATGTCCTAAAGACAATATTCGACCCTTTCTTTATGCTTGAAGTTCTTCAGGTAATTGTCTCCCAAGATATTTTTATTGGAATTCTCGCAATAGAAATAATTTTCATCCTCAATCCATACTAATATTTGTAATATTTGTAGTAAAGAAAAAACTATTAAAATAGTTACTTTTAAATAATATATTGTCCCGTTTGGTGGCCTTTAATTTAATTTAATTTATTTCACATACTCATTTTTAGTAGTCATACATCAATCATCCTTACAATAAAACATTCCACATGTAAATAGAAATTTTTTTAAATACTTTTTAACCACACATTCTCCAAAAAATATTATTCAAAACATAGTTTCTACAATTAAAGGCTACTAAACATGGGCATAGTTTGATTCAAACATCCAAAAATACCCCATATTTGAATCAAAATATAAAATCGGAATCTTCTCCATGTGAAAGAAGTGGTTCTATAGGGGCCCTCTAGGTCTCCAATAGTTCAATTTCTAAGGCATCCAATGGGGTTTGAAATGAGCCGCCTTCTTCTTTTCCAAAAGATAAAGATTCGAGTGACGACTTTAATAAGATTTTCATTTCTTGTAAGGGAAGATAGAGGAAATAGGAGCTATCCTCGACCATTAATTAAAATGTCTATGGTTAACTAATTGGCAGGCTACAGGAATAGTCAAAGCCATATCCAATCGAAAAAATGATGTTATCCAAATACTCACAGAAATTCCACGAATCCCTTTGTGGTTAAGTTCGACAACACAACAGCAGGTCAAATTTAGTTCTCGTCTAGTGAATTATGACATCTATGTTACAAGTCAACATGTAATGTAATATAATGCACTAGAAAAGAAACATGTATGTCGTGATTAAGTGTCTTTATTCTTGAACTTACCTTAGTGATAGACATATTAGATCTACTTGGGGACACTGTAGATATAAATAATCTTGAACCGTTCAGCTTTTTAGTAAACCAAGACAATATATATCGCGCACAACATATCTTAAAATACTTTAGTTCGTATGTTTATATTCATTTTTGGTCCTAAATATATATTGATTTTCATGATAGCTAGTTTTGGAGAATTTAGCCATTGTAAATGGAAACCTAATAGGTTACATACCAAGGGCAAGAATTGAAAATTTAGAATTGATAATGGACCTAGTCCAAATAGGAGATTGTAAGTATTATGTCATAGAGTCAATTGTTGGGTGGACCTAACAACTATTGTTGGATTTATTGTGTTTTAGGATAAGATTAATTAGTTCTTGAGCTTATCATGATTCGCCATTTGGGATTACGATTTGGGATCACACTTTGTCTTTATTCTTTGATAGCAAAAGAAAATAGGCAAAACCCTATACCTAACACCCAAAAATCCAATCTCCAGTTGCCGCCATCCCAAGCATGGTGGAGGAGCTCCAAGTTCATTCTTGCCGTCTGGATTACAATTAAAGGCTGTACATTTGGACAACTATGGTGTGTTGAGTCTTGAGATTATGGTAGATTATATTCAGAAATTGTCCAACTAACAGAATTCCTAAAATGGTTAATTCTTATTACATATTCTATTTAAACATGAAGATGACCCGATTTTGAGTATTGAATTATTTTAATTCCATTATGCACTTAGATACCTAACAGAAAAGAGTAGGGTGCACAGAAAAATTGTCGACCCTTTACTTAACAAATCACTCTTCAGACTTCAATTGAATTTTTTCATTTGATTCACGCCATGTTGTATATTTAATTCGTTATATGCATCGCTATTATTAAGAATGAAAACAAGACCGCAGATACTTTTTCCAACAGTTTTGTTACTCTTTTGCAATGTCAAGATGTCGTCGGAAAATCCCTTATTTCTTACTATTACAAACACGAATTTCTAGTTTAAAACGTCAATATTAAATTAGGTTTTGACACTTGTCCGATGCTGAAAGGTTGGAAAGAGAAGTGTTAGTTTCCTTGAATATAAGTAAACAACGGCAATAATTTTAACTATCCGAAGATAGCGAAATTCTTTATAATTGGAATCAAATTGTATGTATTACAATCTTGGAACCCTTCCTCCCCTCTCCCTCAACGCCCACAAAGAAGGGAAAGTTGTCAAAATAACTGACCACTTCCACGAAGGGAAAGTTTTTTCTTTTTATACACACCATATGTCATCATTAGATTAGAAACCCTAATTACGAATACAAACCCTAAATTTCTTAATCTTTATCATGCAAAACCTCACTGTTCAATCATTTAATCACATTTCTTAAAGAAAGGCATGCACCCAAAGATTTAAACTGCACATGCATGCCATTTTCTAAGTGCTAAAGGGATTCTATGTAATATGAAATGAAACTTTTGGGTTAAAATTGTTAAGGGATGGAATCCCACATCGAAAAAAGATGTAAATATAAACGAACTTATAAATGATTGAGTTACTCCTCTTAACAAGGTTGACCTTTTAAGATGGAACCTCAAATCGTAACATGGTATCAGAGCCCGTTAAACTTTAACGAGCAATTCGATCCGATTAAGACTCCAAAAATGAGCATACGAATTTCAAGATTTGTCTGCTCAAATGAGCCACCATCTTGCGGGGGCATGTTAAGGGATGTAATCCCACATTGAATAAAGATGTAAATATAAATCAACTTATAAAGGATTGAGTTACTCCTCTTAATAAGGTTGACATTTTAAGATGGAATCTCAATTCTTAACAAAAATATGAGTTGCATAACAATTATTTGATAAACTTTATTTAGGGTGTGTTTGAGCCACATTATTTTAAAAAAATTATTTTAGAATAGTAGATTAATGAAAAATGTATGGTTGAAAAAGAAGGAAAATTTATTAATGTAATGAAAAATATTATTTTATTAAAGAATATGTGTTTGAAAATGAGTAGAAGAATGAGAATAAATTTTTTAATGTGGCTCAAACAGGGACTTATAATGCTAAGTGTTGAGCTGTAAAAGAAAATAATGAGAAGATAAACGTAATAGAAATGAATATTATCATAGTACAAAATTTAATGTAGTAAAAAGGTAAACCAAAAATGTACAAAAAAAAAAATGGCCTCTTTAATCCGAATTAAAACTCTGATAAGATGAAAACTTATTTTTCAATCTAGTCGAACGACAAAAAGAAATTCACGGAACCTGTTGGGTTTTGTGATCCAAATTCGGTTCAAATTGGGTTTAGGGTTTCACGTTATGGAGTATTGGGCTTGAAAATGTCAAAATATGGTTCAAAAAGGAATAAATGACTGATTGAAGGCGCTGGACAATCGCTCGACTCCCGCTCGAGCGAGATGAGCAAAATTGGAGCAGGAAAGACTTCGCCCGTTTGTCGCTGGGCTGTCGATAGCGACAAGCTCGTCGCCCGACGGGCCGTAATCTTTTTCGTATTTTTCGAATTTTACGCGATTTTTTACCTAATTTTCTTGTTTTAGGGTTTTGGACGGTTCTCCTATAAATACTAGGATCTTCATTCAGTTTATTAGACATTTAGTTGCTGAATTGTATTTTCTCTTCATTGGTTGTTTATAAAGTATTTGGTTCATCTGTCAATTTTCTTCTTCTTATTTGCTTTCTTTTAATCTTGTTATTATTTGTGTGATTTATACTTCATATCGCGTCATATGACCTCTTCATTTATCTAACCGAACCAATTAATTCAAGTTTATTAGCAATAACAATTAGTTCTTCAATAGTTATTTACCACTGAAATCAACCTTTTAATGAGGCAAAATTCATTTAATTACTTAACAATGTAATTTATTAATTAGTTAATTAAACTTCCAATCAAGATCTTAATCTTGCTTAAATGATTGATTTAATCTCATGGAATAACCATTACGTTAAGTTGATGGATGCATGATGAAACCAACCAATTTTCAAAATCCCTTCGTATTAATTATATCAAACATAATCAAAAAGTCAATTTTCCTTTAAATTAATTAATGATTATAAATATAAAAGCATATACACTTTAAGTGGTCTTGCGCCGTAGAGATCTACGCGTGACTCTCTGTTGGATTTTAATTGGTTGATCAAATCATGAACAGTACGTTTATCATTTTCCCTTTATCTTTCCGTAAAGAGAGGGTGGCCTAGCCGCCTAGGGAATCCCACCTTATATTTCTCTTTTAATTTATATAAATTAGTATTTTTAAAATAGGTTCGGGCATTAACCAAAAAAAGGTGTTAAAAAAAATTAATATTAAAGAGTTAAATTGAAGTCGAATGGATTGTTAAAAAAATAAAAATACAGAGATTTGGAGATGAATTAACGGGCTTCGTTGGTGAATCAACTAGTTTTGAGATTGTATTGCAAATATTAAACGTGTTAAACATATTCAATTTAGTTATCAAACTCAAATTGATTTCCACGGCAACTAAAGTTCGATAAAGGTTGAAAGATTTTCACAAAACACTCTTAACTTTTCGTAGTTATTTTTATAATCTTATATATATAAAGTCATTTAATTTTTTTCTACGTATCTTTTTTTATAGTTGTATATTTATAAATATGATTATTTTCTTTATAAGAAATATTTTTTTTCATGTTTAGTTCATTACTTCTATCTCATTTATCCTAAAGTGATCCATCTATCTTGACACATCATATAGTTTATAGTTTCTAATACGACAATTATGTGTTGATTTGATCGAAGTGTCTTCAAATAGAATCCTTCCTCGTGCTGGTCATGGCAACTCAAAAAAGCAAAAAGTCCATTTTTCTGGAAAGGTTCCAATTGCACCCAACCCAACCCACCCACCAGGAGAGTGGGTCGGGTGGCATCACATCTTAATCAAATAGTGGTAATATTCACATTTGACTAATCATGTCACAACAACATGACACTTCATAGTAATTAGTGGACCATTTATATCCCTTCAAAGTAAAACCTACTTGAAATCGACATTTTTTTCTTGTTTAATATTTTATATTTCATAGGAGATCAATTAGTTTTTGTTATATATATATATATATATATATATCTTTTTTTTATGACTCAGGTGTCCAAATTTCGTCAGACTAATTTTGAGGAGTGACGGCCTTCCCCTCGGTTCGTTACCCGGATTATTTCGGATGCGGTCACAGTTTATACACATTTGGGACGGACATTCAACAATTCTCCTTAATGTTGCCTTCCAACATAAATGTTACCTTCCAACTGTCATGGGAATTTAAACTTTCGATACTCCGTAGAGAACCCTCATACTTTATTATTGCACCATGCCCGTAGGGGCCAATTCATATTTTTTTTATTAATCGGAATGAACATTTGTCAATTTTTTTTATTACATTGATTCACTTCATCTAAACTTGCAAGTTACTAAAGATGGAATAAATATATATTTTTTAAATCTTTGCCACGTCCAAATTTTTTATTCTCTTATATATCTATAATTAACTTTTATGGACGTGCACGTCAAATACAGCAAAATGACAAAATTTATCAAAGAGAATATATCAACTTTTATGGGAATGAAATCTTTAATTTTTTTATGTTAGTGTTTCAAACTCCCCAATCAAGGACTAAAGTTTCAAATAATCCTTAAAAGAGAATCAAGACTCTTCCAATTACTTTGAGAATGCATCAACAGTGACAAAATAACAATAACGAATTTAGAATAAGAGAGACAGACGACAACAAGTCTTATATTAAATAAAATTTGTCACTAACATTCATCACAAAATGTAATTTTCGAAAAGGAAAACATACGTAAAATTATCAAAACAGTCTATTTTTAAAAATTATTAATTATCAGTATTTTGAATTGTTGTTACTAAACAAATATGCTAGATTATCAATTACAATTTTGTATATTTCATACCCAAAATTGTATATTTCACATTTATGATTTATGAATAAAATAGTAGAGAACCAAATATGGTTAATTTCACATCGTTACATCTTCACAATCCTCACGAACACAGTGTATTTATCTGTTATTAGCAATACCGGGAAATGAAGTTTTAAAAACTGGATGACATTATTTACAACATTAAGCCCCTGTTTGGCTTGGATAAAAATCAATTTTTAGTAGATTGTGATAAAAATGTTTATTCTTTTAAAAGAAGTACTATAACATTTTCGATGAGCACATTTTTCAGAAGAATAGATGAATTTTCGCAATTTGACAACAAAATCAATGTATTAATCCCAAACTAAAATAAATTTTTATTCGTTTAAAGAAAAAAGTGAAATATTAACGAAGCACATTTGTTAGAAGAATAAATGCATTTTCTCATTTTGACGACAAAATCAATGCATTGATCCGAAAACTACGAAAACACAGTTTTTAGAAGAATAAATCAGTATTTGCAATTTGAGAACAAAATCAATGCATTAATCCCATTATCTCATCAAAAAATGTTTGACAGTTTCATTATGTTAATTATGTGCAGAATTAGCAGAAGAACAGATGAAGAGAATAAAATGTGCATAATTTAAATGCATTTTCACTCACAGAAGACATTCAACAGTTGACCCGAATTTGCAGAGAAAAAAATAGAGACATGTCTTAAGGATATTATAAAAAATGTAGTAAGATCTCTATCTATTTATCTCTCTCTATATAACTTACAAGAACATTATAAATATTAAGCATCTTGCTCGGAGGAAAAGTTACTTCTAATACTAGACCGATGATCTTGACGATAATCGGTTCCACTTTTGGTAAGCGAGCTCGGGTTTTTTTCTAGCTCTTCAATGACCCCACACATATTTATATGTTCCACGTGAGTAAACTAGGACTTAGTTTGTAGGTTCATAAATAGTTGAATACTCTTCCATAATTAGTTAGTTTTAAGTGTGAGTTCGTTACTATAGTTGGTACAGGGCAAACACCCCGGGTCAAAAAACTTTGTTTCACGAAGCCATTGAGAATTAATACGGTGTAAAGATTTGTAGTTCTATCTTGAAAGGCTAACCTTATTAAAAGTATTAACATAAAGTTTTATAAATTGGTCTATGTTTTTATCTTTATTTGATGTAAAATTTTATCCTTTAACATGCCCACGCAAGATGATTACTCATTTGAGCAGATGAATTTTGAAATTCGTTTTTCTTTTTTTAGTTAAATGAATCGAATTACTCGTTTGAGTTTAATGAGTTCTGATACCACGTAAAGATTTGAAGTTCTATCTTAAAATATCAACTTATTAAGAGGAGTAGTCAAAATCCTTATGTGTTGGTCTCTGTTTTCATCTTTATTCGATATGAAACTTTATCTCTTAACATATGGCCCTCCTAGACGTCAACTCTAAAATGACTGGTGCAATGTAATTTTATTGTAATATCCAACATCGTTAAATTAGACTGAGCCTTTGTTACGTGTTGTTTAAAAAGTTGATAAAAATGTATAGCCAATAATTAATTTCAATAACACATTATGGGATTTATAATTTTTCAACCATATATTTTATCTTTTTTTTTAATCAAAATCTACTAAAATCTTATTTTTAGCTACACGGCTTAATTTATGGATTTATTAGCATTGATATATAATAATCACAAGATAATGATCTATATTGGGGCAGAGACGGAACCCTTGAAATGAAAAACACAGATTTATATATTCCATCTCTTTTTTGCTCTATATAAAGACATAATGCACCATAACTTGATCACATATCAAATCGAAAGTACTCTTCCTAGTAGTACTTGCTTATGTCTATACTAGGGTTTCCAAATTTAGGCTTCCTGTGTTGCTACACTCTCTCCTTTCCTCCTCCTCCTCCTCCTCTCTCTCTCTCTCTCTCCCTCCCTCCCTCCCTCCCTCCATAGATAAACATTGTGTATATTCTCTCTCTGGCCCTCTAATTAAGTATGGTAATCAATATTTTGATGGGTAAGGGAGGTGACAGAAGAGAGTGAGCACACATGGTGTTTTCTTGCATCATATCTCCATGCTCGAAGCTATGGGTGCTCACTCTCTCTCTGTCACCCCACCTCTCACTCTCTCTCTACATATATACACACAGACACACAGTGGTGATGTTCTTTCAGCAATTAATTTTGTATATATGTATTGTCTAATGATACTTCATTTAGCCCTTTGTTAACATAATTAATCTCTCCTTCTGCAGGTATCCAAGTGCTTGTAAATGGCATACTATTGTGTTTTCCACTCAAATCAAGCACAAGAAAGTCCAGGTATTAATTCATTCTATATGAAGGGCTCATATTTCAGAAAATCATTTCTTGAAACAAATAAAGTTTTTCGAAATTTTCCATCCCCGTTCGTTTTGGTCCCACACTTTTTTGTTGCTTTTATGTCTTATCAATTCCAAGTTGTGTATTTTACGTTTTAGTGCTTGTCAATATTTTCACCATGAAAGGGTTTCCACAAATGGTATGAATTTGTTGCGTGTGGTCACTTAATTAGTGCGGGTTTGGTATACTATATCAAACTGGACGCATAACATACAATATTTTAATTTATTTTTCTTGTTTAATACTGTCAAATCCGCTTACGGAAAACGCCATTCGGAAAGAAAAGTGGCTGTAATTTAATTTGCTGATTACAATATGTGGGCCTTGTAGTTATGCAAATATATTACTGATGTGGAATTGTGGATGGTGCATTCAACACATGACTAAGGCACGTACTAAAAGCCAACAAGAATAATGTTTCTTTTCCTGCAGAAAAATTTGACTTGGTAAGCTATAATGGATGGTGTCATTGTCTGTTGAAGTATCACCTTAAGTTGTTTTAAATCTTCGGGTAGATTTAGTAATAGACGCAACCTAAAAGAGTGATAAAACGGGGTTATTGTCCCATTATAAATTTGTTGGGAACAAGGAGATCGGTTTGTTGTTGAAATGTCATTACAGTCTAAACCTAGACTATCAATCTTTTTTAATTTATAGAAAAACAGTGAGGCTCCTAATAACATTCAATTTTTCGTGTTGAAGACAAATTTGAATAAGTACATATTTGCACCTCTTCTTTAGCAACTAAAACTTTTAGACACCCGTTTATGAAAATTATGCATGCGCTAGACATTTGGCCCCCGTTTGATGTAAATAAAATTAGTGTTTTAAAAAACGTAAAACGTGGTTAGATGCGAAGGCCAACCTTCAAAGTTTACAAGCATAGACAAGATCTAGGCGTAAAAAGTGTTACTTATTTTTAAAGTATTTTAAATTTTTAATCATTCTAAAAATTATTTAATAATTCAAATAATACATACCAAACATTTAAAATTATAAACTATTATATTTACTTATTAATTTCTACAATTAGTCAATTGTACAATTTTTAAGTTTTCTAAAAGCAAAAGCTGTTTATTTTTTATAGTTTCCACTTTCAACTAGACAGCTCACGCTTCAAATTTTCCAACGTGTTTTCAATTTTTACTTTTATACAAATAAAGTTATTTAAAATTTTGAAATTAAAATCAAATAAAAGGCTTTTAAAAAAGAAAAAGAAAAAAATAAAAAATATTAATAAATGGCCACTAGACGCTTATTGCCAAGGCGTGAACCTCATGCCTAGGCGCCGTTTAGGAGGAGATTTTAGAATACTGGCTAAAACTTATAAGATTTTTAATAAATTTTGATAAAAATTAATAAAATGTATGATTGAAATTTTGATAAAAGTTGTGAGTTTCTAGTTAAAATTAAACCCATGTTTTTCATTAAATCAAAACTTTTTTTTTTCTCAAACTCATTTTCAACTACATATACACACAAAAAAATATTCTGCACATAAATTTAAAAAAAAATTCTATTTTTTTATCACACATTTTCAGCAAAATTACAATTTTGAAACTCATTTTCCTAAAAAAAAAAAACAACGTGTTTTCAATTTTTACTTTTTTTACAAATAAAGTTATTTAAAATTTTGAAATTAAAATCAAATAAAAGGCTTTTAAAAAAGAAAAATAAAAAAATAAAAAATATTAATAAATGGCCACTAGACGCTTATTGCCAAGGCGTGAACCTCATGCCTAGGCGCGTTTAGGAGGAGATTTTAGAATACTGGCTAAAACTTATAAGATTTTTAATAAATTTTGATAAAAATTAATAAAATGTATGATTGAAATTTTGATAAAAGTTGTGGGTTTCATAGTTAAAATTAAACCCATGTTTTTCATTAAATCAAAACTCTTTTTTTTTTTTTTCTCAAACTCATTTTCAACTACATATACACACAAAAAAATATTCTGCACATAAATTAAAAAAAAAATTCTATTTTTTTATCACACATTTTCAGAAAAATTACAATTTTGAAACTCATTTTCCTAAAAAAACCCTTTTTAGTAGAAGACAAATAGAAGCTAAATGTTGACATTGACGTAGATTTATATCGAAATTTTAAATTACTCTAAACATGATAAAAACATGAATTTTATAAAACAATATTAAGACAATACTAAAAATAACATAGTTTATATATTACACATGTTCCTTGCGAGTTTTCATACTTTGTATAGGAGGGTGACTCTCATGCCATATATGTGTAGGAGAATAGTTATTACATGGTCTAAGGAAATAAGACTAGGCAAATTCTTTATTAATGTGGTTTTGACATCTTTTAAATGAAATGTTCGTTTTAAACTTTTTGAGAGTTTAAGCGAGACTAGGCAAATTTTAGGCAAAATAAAGCCTAAAAAAACATGAAACGTGATTTTACGACAATATTTAAATTTGTACATAGGCATAGTCTAGACAAATGTTTTAGAACAATGTTTTAAAATGAAATTATGAATTGCTAACCTATTTAAATTTGAAAATGAGTTATTACATGACAAAAACCGTCATTGTAGATGCTAAAATCACACGTAAAGGTCACGATAATATTTAAGCCTAGGTCTCTAGATTAAATCTTTTAAGGATAAATGCTGTCAGCATTTTATTTTAAGAATTCAAGAAACACACTTCTCATGTTTTAACCTAGAGTTAAATTGTTTTGTACATTACAATGACCATGATTTTAACTTCCAAATTAACTTTTTTATCTTATTTTGGGTTGGATGCTTACTGTTGAAACCAGTTGTTTATAAGCTTAGCCAAACATATTGTCCAATATAATTAAATCTCTCTTACCAAACATACCAAAATGTGCAACCAATGACTGGTGCAAGACATTAACATAGGAAGAGAAAGAACGGTAATAAAGAAATATTTTACGTTGTTTCAGAATTACAAAAGACCACAAGACACAAAATATACATGGCCTGTTTGCATTCGATTCTATACACTTCAAAAACAGCAACCCCGTCCCGAGCGTGACTAACTCAATAGACTACTTACTATTCATTGAATACAACTTGGCAGTCACAAGAATTGAAGAAAATGAGAGAAAGCAGAAATGGTCGAACATAGCATATAGCAGCGATAAGTGATTTCATGTATATATGTGAATAAACGTTCCTTCCTCTGCTTCTTCGAAAACTTCGTGCTGCCGATTGTCGAAGAATTTTCAGCGCCAACTACCATCTAGGGTTTGAAATCGAACATTGGAACAGGGACGGAGTCTCGGAGGCGAGTTGGAGCAGCCAGGGGTGGAGCTATTCAGGTTAAAGGGGTGCGTAATGGGTATGGGTTGTCATAGGGGCGAAGGAGCTGTGATTAAGAGGCGGAGGCGATGAATTGAAATGGAGCCGTCTGCCCGTAAGGTGTTTTGAATGAAATGGATTGGGCAGTGGTTTTTAGTCGTCGGGTTGGATAATGGGTATTCGTAATGGTTTGGGGCTACAGTTTTGTGTTGGGCAATAGACATATTCGTTAAAGTGAAAATTACATAAAAACAGGTGAATAAAGATCAATTTTCATAAATCAGGGTTGAAGTTTATTTATTCAATTTTCAAGTTTTTATCATTTTAATTAAATATTATAAATTAATCTATATATACACCCCACCCCCCATCTATCCATCCAAACCCTAAAATTAATTCACAAGCCAAATCGTCCCTCCATTCTATCTTCACATTCACCACCATCTACTATCAACTCGTCACCGTTGCAGCAACCCGCAAGATGGTGGTCGCAGTGAGGTGCCGCTGCAGCAACTCACAAGATGGTGGCTGATCTGGTGGTCGCGTTGCCGGTGACAGATCAAGTTTGTTGTTGTTGGAGCGGTGATGGTGGCGGGTCAAGTTTGTTGTTGTTGGAAAATGATAGTTGTGGTGGTGGCTGAAAATGGTGGTGGTGATGGCGGCGATGGTGGAGGCGACGACAGCGACTGTGAGGTTACGGTGGTTGTGGAGTGTTGGGTGGCAGATCTGGTGGTCGCGGTGATGGTGGTCGTGGCGAATCTAATGCACGGTGATGGTGGCGGGATCTTGTTTGGATCTGATTTGTAGTTGGAAATGGTAGTTGTGGTGGTGGCTGAAAATGGTGGTGATGGTAGAGGCGGCGACAACGACTGTGAGGTGATGACGGTTTGTGGAGTGTTGGTTATTTTGGATCTGAT
>CAIGRN010100124.1:0-17919 GCA_903798345.1 Fraxinus anomala
ATTGATTGTTTAACTTTGATTTAGATTAAAATTTGATTTAAATCCGAAACAAACAAGGCCGAAGCTAGTACTGATTTGCTAGTTGGTTTGGTCAACAAATTTAAAAGGCTATTCGTGTTAAATTTAAAATGTAATTAAAAGTTAATTGTTTGAATGTAACGGACGTGCAAAGATTTCTTTATAAATCGTACTTTAAAAAAAAAAAAGTCATGGAGTTGCGTACCTCCAACTTGCTTATTAATATCTTCTTCTCTTCTCTTTACTTTATTTCTTTCTTCCTTTTTTTTTCTTTCATTCATTTTTTTTTTTTCCAAATTTGTAGACGTGTGCTTTATGGTGGGTTGGGGGAGTTCAACCCTAACTTTTATTGAGACTAAAAATAATAATATTATCTAACATTATTAATTTAAGTGATCATATTTTATAGGTGGAATTAATTGAATCTTTTGACTTTACATTTAAATAAATTATCATTTAATATTATTTAATTGTTACTTGGACTTATCTTAAATACTGGTAAAATTGAATAACATTATTTTAGAAGAATGTATTACTTTTATGAAATGCATAATTAGTAATTACCATATTCCTTAAAAAATGCATAATTATGATATATAGAACTACGAAAAGTTTCCCTTTTGAGAATGTAAAAAAAAAAAAAGTCATGGAGTTGCGTACCTCCAACTTGCTTATTAATATCTTCTTCTCTTCTCTTTACTTTATTTCTTTCTTCATTTTTTCTTTCATTCATTTTTGTTTCCAAATTTGTGGATGTGTGCTTTATGGTGGGTTGGGGAGTTCAACCCTAACTTTTATTGAGACTAAAAATAATAATATTATCTAACATTATTAATTTAAGTGATCATATTTTATAGGTCGAATTAATTGAATCTTTTGACTTTACATTTAAATAAATTATCATTTTATATTATTTAATTGTTACTTGGACTTATCTTAAATACCGGTAAAATTGAATAACATTATTCTAGAAGAATGTATTGATTTTATGAAATGCATAACTAGTAATTACCATATTCCTTCAAAAATGCATAATTATGATATATTGAACTTCGAAAAGTTTCCCTTTTGAGAATGTCTCGACACAAAAATGAAAATAATTTTATTACATCGATGTCTTAAATTTAGGGTTTCATCAGTTAGCCATCGTTCAATGTAAGCATATTGATTCCCCCCCATGAAAATCTAACCTTATTAGTATCTTCTCTAAAAGGACAAATTGCATACGTTATTGTCGGAACACAAGAATTCATGGCAGTAGCAAAATTTTCCCATGAAAATCTAAAAAAGAAATCTTTACGTGATCGAAAAATTATTACCGTTGGAATGAACACGTGTCAGCCACATGTTTCTTTTTTCGGTCTCTCTCGCTTTGGATTCCCTTCGCAGTTCACGTTCTGTTCAGCATTATTTGTTCGTTTGTTTGTTTCCTTGTATTGCTCCATATTTTTAAGTCCCTAGATTTCTTCTCTAACACTTTCTTTCTCTCTCCCCCTTCTTCTCTTTTTCTGTATCTATTTTGCAGATCTTCTGCTTTTGATGAAAAAAAGAGTTTATTTTTCTCTAATGGGTTGTTCTTTATAGCAATTATGTCATTTTCCGGCGGGTTTTCCTCGAGAATTTTGGTGAATGTTTTTGTGTTTTTTATTTTTACTGGTACCGTTTTCTCTGCGACTGAATTTGATTTCGGAACGCTGACATTGACGAGCTTGAAGCTACTCGGCGACTCACACTGGAACAATGGGAGTGTGCGGCTTACGCGTGATCTGGCCGTTCCGAACTCCGGTGCCGGAAAGATTCTTTACTCCAAGCCTATTAGGTTCCGGCAGCCGGGGACCCAGAATCCGGCGAGCTTCTCTACATTCTTCTCATTCTCTGTGATGAATTTGAATCCTTCCTCCATCGGGGGCGGTTTGGCTTTTGTGATCTCGCCGGATGACCAGACGATTGGCGACGCCGGTGGGTTTTTGGGTGTCATGGACTCGAATGGGGTCCGAAACGGCGTCTTGGCGGTGGAGTTTGATACTCTAATGGACGTTGAATTCAAGGACATTAACGGGAATCACGTGGGGTTGGATCTGAACTCAATGGTTTCAAACCCGGTGGGTGATTTGGACACCATCGGCGTTGATCTCAAGAGTGGTGACCTGGTCAACTCGTGGGTCGATTACTCCGGTTCAACTCGAGTAATCAAAGTATACGTATCGTACTCTAATCTGAAACCCAAAGAGCCCATTATTTCTGCCCCTCTTGATCTCAACGAGTACGTTGCTAATGATTTCATGTTTGTTGGGTTCTCCGGATCTACTCAGGGAAGCACCGAGATTCACAGCATTGAATGGTGGAGTTTCAGTTCGTCCTTCGATGAAAATCCCAAGTCCAATTCGGTGGTGCCACCGGAGACACCACCTCCTCCGCCGCCGACCTCTACTCTAATGAACCCGACGGCGAACACAGTGAACCCGCCGCCACCTTCTTTAGCACCTGCTGCTAATAGTACGTCGTCGCATGAGAGCAAAACTAGTGGGAAGTGTCACTCCCAGTTTTGCAAAGATGGTCCCGGGGCTGTTGTTGGGGTGGTAACAGCCGGCGCATTTTTTCTTGCCTTTTGCACTTTGGTAGTAATTTGGGCATACAACAAGAAATTCAAGGCTGTGAAAAAATCTGAGACTTTGGCTTCCGATGTGATCAGAATGCCCAAAGAATTTAGCTACAAGGAGCTAAAATTTGCCACAAAAGGTTTCGATTCGAACCAAATTATCGGGTACGGTGCATTTGGGACGGTTTATAAGGGGATATTGCCGGACACCGGAGAAATAGTGGCGGTAAAGAGGTGTAGTCATAGCGGACAGGGGAAGACAGAGTTTTTATCTGAATTGTCCATAATTGGAACTCTTAGGCATAGAAATCTTGTTAGGCTACAAGGGTGGTGCCATGAGAAAGGCGAAATTTTGTTAGTCTATGATTTGATGCCTAATGGAAGTCTTGACAAGGCATTATTTGAGTCGAGAATGATCTTATCATGGTCTCATCGGAAGAAAATTTTGCTCGGGGTGGCATCCGCCTTGGCGTATTTGCATCAAGAATGTGAAAATCAAGTGATTCATAGAGATATTAAGGCTAGTAACATTATGTTGGATGAAGGGTTCAATGCAAGATTAGGGGATTTCGGATTGGCTAGGCAAACAGAGCATGACAAATCCCCTGATGCAACGGTGGCTGCTGGAACAATGGGGTACTTGGCGCCCGAGTATTTATTAACCGGTAGGGCAACTGAGAAAACCGACGTTTTCAGCTATGGTGCAGTAGTGCTAGAGGTGGCGAGTGGGCGGAGGCCAATTGAGAAAGAGGTTACAGGGGTAGGGAAAGTTGGGATGAGTAGTAATTTAGTGGAATGGGTGTGGAGTTTACATAGAGAAGGGCGGCTGTTGGTGGCGGCCGATCAACGGCTGGGGAATGATTTCGACGAGGCCGAGATGTTGAGGGTGTTGTTGGTTGGGTTGGCATGTTCCCACCCTGATCCAATGGCTAGGCCTACAATGAGGGTGGTTGTCCAAATGCTGGTAGGAGAGAGTGAAGTTCCAATTGTCCCTAGAACAAAGCCAACTATGAGTTTTAGCACATCCCATCTCCTAATGACATTGCAGGACAGTGTTTCTGATTTGAATGCCATGATCACCCTCTCCTCCTCCTCCTCCTCCTCCTCGGAAAACAATTTCACAGGTGGCGCTGGCGGCGCTTTGGACTTGGTTTGATCAATGAAAATCTGGCTAGGGGCATCCTGTTCGAGATTATTCCAGTCATCTTTTGGTAATTAATTAAGAGCATGTTTGACAATCATTTTGGTAGAAAAATGAGTTTTGAATAGTGATTTTTAAAAGAATATGTGGTTAAAAAGTAGGAAAATTTTTTTATTACACGATAGAATATTTTATTGTGTGAATGTATGATTAAAAATGATATTGTAATAAGCCATAAAATAAATTAAAGAGTGTCAAACATGCTCTAATTGTTCTATAATTCATTAATTTATTAAATTATGTACTTATAATCAATAACGTTTAGTTTATGTCAATAGATTGGGATGCAATAATAGCTTTTGTCCAGTCTCATCTTGTCTTGTGTGTACTCTCCACGCCGACTGGTCCACCTTACTATACTTCTGTTGCTCATTACTTTAAAAAAAAAAAAAAAGTTTTGAATATTATTTTTAGAAAAATATGCGGTTAAAAAGCCAAAAAAAAAAAAGATTTACATGTTAAATATTTTATTATGTGAATGTGTGGTTGAAAAACGATTATATAATGAAAAGAATTTTAAAATAATGAACGCCAAACAGGAATTAATATTGATAAAATTTTAGCCATTTCATTTTCGACACGAGGAGACTAGTTTCATGAAGTCATCATGACTATAAATTACGTTGACATTTGTTGGGAAAGAATTATTCATTAGACACCCTTTTCTTATAAATCGATTTTAAGTAAAAATTATGATCGATGTCTATCATAACACTCTGTTTCCTAGTCAATAGTTTGTTGGAAATGGAGACAAAATGAATAGAGGGTGTCATTTTCTTGGTGAGAAGGATTTTTTTGTAGTGGTGGGTGGTTGCTTTCTTAGAAAAACTTGTGATTCAAAAGGAGAATTAAGAGTTTGAGTAAAGTGCGACAATAATCGACACTAGAAGAAACGCATATTTATTGGTTGACGTTTTAGTATTTGCATTGATGCTTCTTTGGATAATGGATATAAAGGGAAAGTGAGATGAATGTGTGTTGATTTGTTTTTATCTATCTCTAACAAAAATATCTTTTCTTAATTGCCTGATATTTTATTTTTTTATTATAATTTTGTCAATCCCTTCATAATGAGACTCGAAATCAAGTCATTGACTTGGTAAAGTTTTGTTTTTATCATGTTCTTATCACTTGAATAACACCTTAATCCTCATACGATATTGCATTAATGATGAAAGTGGGATATAATTTACTAAAAGTCGATAGTTTAGCTTTTGGACAAAAAGATTGCTTCGACTTCATAAAAGATTAACCTAACAATCTCTTTATGGCTATATATTCCAAGTAAGGGTACGGTAAAAAGGAAAAGCGGGTAGAAAGAAAATGCTATACGTTCCAAATTAAAGCAAGGTAAAAGGAAAAGTGAGTAAAGAGAAAATATAGGAGAGAAAATGAGGAGGAAAGGGATTAACTTTTGTTATGTCAATTCATTAAAAGAGATTAATGGAAAGTGTGGTGGAAAGCAATATCCCTGAAAATTTTAAGTTTTTCAATGCATAAAATAACGAGATTTTACGGTGCTAAATCACGATCACAGTTCTTTAAAAAGTGGACAATAGTTCATATCGTCTGAATTCGGAATTATTGGTTATAGTAATATGTTAAAGCCTACCTAATTTAAGCTCGATATGACGTTCGATTCCTTTAAATAATTCGATAACAAATTACGACGTCTTGACAGATGTTCTTTATTTATAATTGCAAAATCATCTTTAAAATCACCAATCTATACCTACCTTCGAGTGTGCCCCAATATAAAGCAAGCTTGTAGGTCCAACTCGTATCTGTACTACGTTGGACTTGATCGATGTGGTGGAACCACAGTTTTACAAACCGTCTAGTCACTCAGTTCAATGTCGTGTTCAAACAGTGCTCAGGGTGTCGTAGTTCTGTCTTGGGCCTTTTCTCATAAATGTAATAATTGGTCCAATAATACCGATCAAAAAATAAAAATTAAAAATTGGTCCAATAATTTCACGTGGGAACACAACGGGATGAAATTCGATGTGCTATGTTTTTCGAAAAAAGATAGGCACATGTATTATTTCAAAAACTCGGCCAAGACCGAATGAAATTCGAACAAAAGAGATGATGTTGCTCCTGTTTGACAATTATTATTTTTGAACTCTTTTATCTACGTACTCATTTTCAACCATATATTCGCACAATAAAATATTTTATACGTAAACTCAAAATTTTTCCTTACTTTTTAACTATACATTCTTCTAAAAATTACTATGCAAAACACTTTTTTTTTGAAATAACGACCACCAAAAAGGGACTTTAATTGCTTCTTCACATATTTACTTTAAATTAGTATTTTAAAAACTGACTTTGTCACGTCATTAATTTCGTAAGTCAAGTCATCATATGAGTTGACGTAAATAATAGAGAGACGAATTGCAAGTGGTTAATAATAATAACAAAATGAGGTTATGTTATCGCTACAATGTTCACACTTTTAACAACTTTTTGTCTTAAATTGATGTGAAAGTCGAACCACATAGATGTAGATTTACAGTCTAACCATATAATCTGTGTTCTCTCTCTGTCTCTCTTTCTAATTCCCCACAATTCATCGATATTACCACAGGTAAAACAACAATTTGGTTTTTTAAGTTCGTCAAGAGACTTGAAGATAAAAAATGATTTGTCATTGAAAGTAGAACTTTTAATAATTTGATTCAATAAGATGTGAAATCTAACATATGAAACACTACAACTGCAACGAATTCATTCATTGTCAGTTATGTTATGAAATTAATTGAACCAGATATAGTGAAAATATCCCTAATGTTTGCATGACAATGTATATGTAATGAAATTTTAGTAGAAATGTGTAATGATAGTATAGAACTCTGATGAGACGAAGTAACTTCATAGAAGCCTAACATGGCTTATAATCTTTTGGAAACTATTAACTTTTTGGAAAAAAGAATTTGGACCACACGAGCCTGTTGGCGTGGTGGGGAGAGCTCGATAGTGGATGAACCAAGTGGCTCACTTTGGCTCGATCCATTTAACACTTATATGACCCTCTTTTGAATTATAAACTTCAAAAAAAAAAAAAAAATCTTTCAAAAAATAAAATAAAATTGTGTCCACTGGGTGTAGTAATTTATTGGAATAAATTGTTGTCATGACTAAATCCAACAGTATATATATATTTGTTCAAAATGCTACTTTTAAAACTCCATTAGAAAAATGAAAAATTGAAAGGTAAATTACAGTAAAGTTAGGCTAGATTTTTTTTGGACAAAGAATTTGGATCACGACCTGATTAAGACAAAAGGGGTAGCATGACTATACAATATAGTACTCTCTCAATTAGAATCATCGATGAAATTTCCTACTTTACCTAATGAAGCACACTAGATCTCAATTGTCCCGCAACCTAAGAAAAGACTGAAATGGATTTATTGAAAAGTAAAAATAGACATGAGAATGAAATGGAGTAAGAAACGTTAGGATGTAACGTTCAGAGAAAAACTAGTAAATTTTACGTATTATTCCACTTGTACAGGTCCACATGACTCTATACGTGCCAGCCAAGGGGACAGGTGTCCACAAGGTGCCCCTGGCATGTACTTTTATCCTCTAGGTCCACATTCTACTTGTCCAAGCAATCAAAATTAGTAAATTTGTTCATGTCAAGCCATAAATATATGTAGTGATTTTTTATTTTTTTTAATTTCAACCTCCCAACACTCGAACTCGGGTCATTAACTCGGTAAACCTTCGTTCTCTTGATCTCTATTTGTATTGATATGTGAGTGACCTGCCAATGTTTTTTCTCACACATTCTAAGGTAGTTGTGCCCACTGGACAAAATGTGGCTCTGTCAATATGTGTAAAATTTGATTGAGATGCATTTAACTCTTGCCGTTATTTAATATGGGGTTGAAATGAAAATTCGACTCTAAAGTCTTCAACAAAAATGACATTTCTTTCGTGAACAAGATCTTCATAGTAGAAAGTATTATGAACACACATATATGTCTACATGGAATAGTTGTGCAGAGAAAATTATAATTAGAAGTTGTAAAAGCTACTTACTAGTCTTCAACAAAAATGACATTTTTGTATTTCTCATTCAACTGTTTCAAAATATTTTAATTCTTAAATTCAGATTCATTTAGAATTTATACTCAAATCCCATTCATTCTAATAGCATATTCCCATTTATTTAGAATTCGGATCCTCAAGTACTCGAGCAAAATAGGGATATCGGCGTAAAATTGAGCGCACAATCAAAATTTCCCCCTTTTCAAATACATCTCAATTTCTGCCCGCGAGAATCAAGAAATCCCTACCCACCCTAATAGTTTATACGGTATACCTTCTTCGATCTTAATCTCCTTGAAAATTTTGTAAAGCCATTTATTCTTTGTTAATTTTGTTTCTTCTTTCGCTTCACTGAAAATTTCGAGTTGAAAGCTGCTCTCTTTGTAGTCAACAGGAGCTGCAACAATGGCAGATGAAGCCTTAACTCCACAAAAGAGAGACCCTATCAAGTCATCAGGCACGATCTCTCTCTCTCTCTCTCTCAGGCGTGTGTGCTTATGTGTAGTACATAACTACATATTGTGTGCTTGTTGTGTTAGGGGGATGGGGCTAAAGTTGAATGTGTGTACTTTCGGAAGGCGAAATCTTATAGGAATTATATAACTAGTCTGCCCTAAATCTCATTTCTTATATATATGTTATTTCTTACTCTCTCATTTTTGTTTAATGTAAAATGTTTGTAATTTTATTCCATATTTGAATAACAGAATACTGTATTTGTAATGATTTTATTTCTGTTATTTGGTTCTAAGAGACAATCAACTAATTTCGACCGGGAAAATGTTCTGTTTCAATGTCACGACAATGCTCTGGCGTCCTTCTTTGGTTAAAATTCGATTAATTTGCAATATTCAGCGGCAGAATTAAGTGGATGCATAATGTTTTATACTTTAATTATATGGGGTGAATGTCATATGCTGGTTATTTCAGTTGGAAATGTTGCGGCACAGAGAAGACGGCAGCAAGCAGTTACAGTGCGGAAGGAAAGAAGAGAGGCATTGGTCCGGACCAAGCGCTTATGCAGAGTGGGGGTGAATGTTGATGATTCGGATGTTCCTGTTGATGGCGAGATGATGATCGATGAAGAGCAATCCATACTGGAGGCTCAGACTTTAAAAGCTGTAGAAGAATTGAAGCTTGCAATTGCCTATCAGTATGCTATGTTTTATTATTGTTTAATCTATTTTGCAACGTGTTAAGTTTCTGCTTCCTGAAATGACTTACTTGAAAGTACTGTCACAGAATTTTATATCACCCGTGTTTTTCAATTGCTTGCGACACAGCATATGTAAACATATTGAAGTTTCCTTTAAAATATTATCGCGACCATATATACGCGCTCAGGTTCAGCACCCAAACCACGTTTCAAGCTTTAATTTTTTTTTTTTTAACTAATTGCTTTAATTTCTAATCAAATTGAATGTACGTGAGCAAATGCATGCAAGAACAGGTTCGATGTTGAAAATTATATACTTTCTTGTACTATAGATTACTAAGGATCCTAAAATATTTTTGGTTGATCTTATCTGTATTCTGTCACAAGTCTTTAATTGTTCTTACAGTGTCCTTGTCATGTAACTGTTAGGGGAAAGGGTGCAACACAGAAAAGAGTGAGCGCTCTTCGTGAACTAAGACGTCTGTTGTCTAAATCTGAATTTCCTCCAGTTGAAGCTGCTCTCGAGGCTGAAGCAATGCCTATTCTGGTTCAGTGTCTAACCTTTGGATCCCCTGACGAGCAGGTTAAAAATTTGTTACATTTTGAAATGAAAACTGTTACAAGGATTCCAAGTTTTTCTTATTTTTTAGATATATATTTAAGAATTCAGAATGTTTCTTGTTCTTCAGATATATACACACAGAAGTTATGGAGACTAACTTTCTGATTTTTCTCTAACTTTTTTTGGGATTGCTACGTTTTAGTTGCTTGAAGCTTCTTGGTGTCTGACGAATATAGCAGCAGGAAAGCCTGAAGAAACAAAAGCATTGTTGCCTGCATTACCATTACTTATTGGTCATCTAGGAGGTTGGTAGCTTCTATATCCTTCTTATGACTTCATATATTTTTTTACTCCTCACTATAAAGGCATTGTTAGATTTCGACTTTGCATATGTAAGATAACTCATACCAGAAATAACATTATGCTTTGGCTCTTCACTGATTATATTAACATAAATATTTAACCATATAAAGAAACCTAAGCCTCCTGCATAGGTTTCCCAGAAAATTAAGATTCTAAATTAGTTGATGAATACCATAAACAGAGTTCATTATGACTTTGATGTTATTTTTCTTATAATAATCTGCCATATAGCTTTATATTTTTATCTGATTGGTATTTTCTCAGAGATTATGTACTTTGTGTTCCCTCTTTTGCAGAAAAGAGTTCGCTGCCTGTTGCAGAGCAGTGTGCCTGGGCATTAGGAAATGTTGCTGGTGAAGAAGAGAAGCTAAGAAATGTTCTGCTATCCCAAGGAGCTTTACTGCCTCTGGCAAGAATGATCCTGCCAAACAAGGGTTCGACTGTGAGAACAGCTGCTTGGGCATTATCAAACCTAATTAAGGTGCTGAATCCACCTTTTAAAGACTGGATTAGAGTCTTAAAATGATCTCTCTTTCAGAATATAATTTAAGTTTGTCTGGAGTCTTATTTTAGATTTAAGGGAATGCGATATTAGTCTGACCCTTGTAAACCTGTAGAATTCATTTCATCATAAGAATTGCTTGAACTGCATAAAATATTCCACCAATCATGTATATTACCCACAATGCATAAATTATTTTGTATAATATACTTGTCATGTGTCAAACTGTGATTACGTCAATATCTTATTGACAATGTGGATGCATGTAGTCTTTTTGGGATCTCACTGCAAAATTTTCCTGTCTAGTTCATTCTTTCTAGGTTTCATTTATGACATCATCTGTGGATGTAGGGACCTGATCCAAAAGCTGCAACAGATCTAATAAGAATTGATGGGGTTCTTGATGCAATTCTTCGGCACTTGAAGAGAGCGTAAGTTGTCAATGTCTCAATTAACTCAGTTATTTATCTCCGTGGAGCTCTATTTAACATTGCAAAGGATCTGTCATGTATAGTTTATAAAGACTGCAAAAATGTTTATAGCATGCTTCATATTCAATTATTTGTAGACTTCATGTGTTTGCATTCTTTTCATAATTTTTTGTTGGAATCAATCAATTAAACGTATAGTCGACAATGCACTCATAATTTTTTGTTGGAATCAATCAATTGAAAGTTCAGTCTATGTCAAAAATTGTTTAAAATGTTGTGTACCTTAACTGCATGTCTAATTACGCCTGTGTTTGGGCTCCATTTTGTTGAAAAAACATTTTTTCAAAATTCATTTTCAACTACACATTCTCCTACAAAATAATTCTACACGTAAATCGAAAACATTTCCTTATTTTTTAACCGCACATTCTCCACAAAATCACTATTCCGAAACACATTTTTAACAAAAAATTACACAACTTCAATTTGATCTGTAATTTATATATTACTGGTTATAATCAGGGATGAAGAATTGGCAACAGAAGTGGCATGGATTGTTGTATATCTCACTGCGCTGTCAAATTCTGCTACCAGTGTACTTGCAAGAAGTGATATACTTCAAATACTTGTAGAAAGACTGGCATCATCAAGTAGTTATCAACTGCTTATACCGGTAACAGGCATTTTAAGTACACGACACGCCTAGTCATAATTTTTGTAGCTAGAATAATGTCTACAGCAGATACAAGTTTCCGATGCTAATGTATGATTATTGTCACTACACAAACTACCTGTGCATATCTTTATTTTCATCTTTTTGGGTAAAGTGCCTCTTGTTCTATTCATCTAAACAATGCAGAAACATCCCGAATTCTAAAAATGCTTTCAAGGGATGACCTGGGAACTTAAATCCAAATTTTCTTGCAGCACATATGCTGATTTTGTGAAATTATCTTCTAATTCCCAAAATGAGCTTTTTTATTAAAACCTATGCAGGTGCTCCGGAGTTTAGGTAATCTTGTGGCTGGCGATTCTTATGTGATTAATAATGTTCTTGTTGCTGGAAGTGAGATCACAGGCTAGTTCCAAATCTTTTCTGCAAATACAAACAATAATGAACTTCAATAGCATTTTTTGACAGCTGGCATGTGTTTTCAGTTAATATAATCCAAGCACTGGTCAAATGTTTGAGAAGTGAACATCGTGTTTTAAAGAAGGTATGGGATTCATATATTCAAATTCTACATACTTAAAGTCTTGAGCAGCTGGATTGTTATTACATCACTCTTACTTGCACCATTTTACAATCTCTACATATTGCAGGAAGCTTCTTGGGCGCTATCCAATATTGCTGCTGGTTCTTTTGAGCACAAGCTATTAATACAATCAAGTGAAGCAGTGCCGCTGCTGTTGCACCTTCTTTCAACTGCACCATTTGATGTAAGAAAGGAAGTGGCATATGTTATAGGAAACCTCTGTGTTGCCCCTTCAGAAGGATCTGGTAGGCCGAATTTGATTGTGGAGCACTTGGTTGCTCTAGTTGGTGGAGGATGCCTTGCTGGTTTTGTTGATTTAGTAAGATCTGCAGATATCGAGGCTGCTCGACTCGGCCTTCAATTCTTGGAACTGGTACTGAGATTTGTTATGTTTTGTTTCTTAAAATTTTTCAACTGTGCCATGTTTCTTTAAATTGTTATACTGTGCATTTTTTTATTACCCAGGTTCTAAGGGGAATGCCAAATGGCGAGGGCCCAAAGCTTGTCGAAGGAGAGGATGGTATTGATGCCATGGAAAGATTCCAATTCCACGAAAATGACGAGCTAAGAAACATGGCTAATGAGTTAGTTGACAAGTACTTTGGTGAGAACTACGGGCTTGACACGGAGAAAAGTTCCATGTAGCAAGCAATGTGTTATTTAACAATTGCAAGAGGATTTATATGCTGGTGACCTTGCCATTGTTATGTGCAGTAGACCTCAAGTTTGAGACTGGTTGGACAAGTGAGTCGGAATTGTTTTAGTTTTCGTGTGAGCCCATTGTAAAACAAGCTTAATATTTTCAACGCTCATTTGATGCAACAATGTTTATTATGTTTTTATTTAGTAAGGATGGTCATTTCCGACTGAATATGTACATATTTTTGGATTGTTGTTACCTCCCTGAATACAAACTAGTAACAATTATTGTTATTTCTTAAATGAGGTTTTTATGATTACATTTGCTTGTTATGCTGTATTGTGCACAAAGATATCAATGCTGCAAATTATTTGTCAGCATACTGCATATCGATGACCCGTTTGGATAAATGTGTTGGATCTTTCCCAAGAGAACAAAAATGCTAGATGTACATTTCAAGTGTACATCAAACATGACATTTGATGTGTTGTTAAAAAAAGATTAAAGGGAAAATTGTTTAATTTTTTAAATTGTCCCCATGATGTGTTGTCACGCGACAAAATGTAAAGAATGACATATATGTAGCATGATTAAGAGAACAAACATATAGTAGATTTGATTAAATCTTTCTAATTGGTGTTACTTGTCAGTGGTTTTATTGTCACATACATGGGTTCTAAATTAATGATATTATTGTATAATAAAATTTTATGATGTCAACTTTATTAATTAATAGAGATTATACTCTTATATTCGTAACACTGAAATGAATATTTACGCTGTATACTTTCAATATGTTGGAGAGCTCCATTGTAATATTTGTGGAAATTATAAAGGCACAGTTTCTAAAAAATTACAATTCAAAAGACGGGTTGAAGGTTTGTTTATTCAAAAATCAAATGGTAATTCTATATTTTAATAATAATAATATATTATAAAGTTAAATTACACACCACTCTCTAATCAATTCAGAGCCAGATTTAATCTCAATTTCGTTTCTCTCTAACCCATCATCTCTTTCCCTTCTCTCTACTTTCTCTCTTTACCATCTTGGCTCTACACTCCCTCTTCTACTCTCTCTGGAAGTAGAAAGCATAAACCAATTTCTAAAATCTCACTTTCCCAATTTTTTGATTAGGGCTCAGATTGCCGTTGCACCGATTTTGTGGTGGTTTGCGACAGTTTGTGTGGAGAATTTTTGGTAATTTTTGTGGTAGTTTGAGGTAGTTTATGTGGTGATTTTTGGTATTTTTTGTAGTGGTTTTGCGGCTGCTTTGTGGTGGTTTTTGAGGTCGTTTATAGGGCATTTTTGTGGTCTTTTTGAGGTGGTGCTACTTGTGGTGGTGGTGGTCACATGTTCATAATGTGTGTCAAATGTTGTGTTGATTTCTGTTGGAGGTACCTGTAGTGATGATAGGTCAAATGTGCCAGGTTACTGGTTATAGTGCATTGGTAGCGCATAAATATTCACACGTTACAGATCAAATGGAACTGGTCGCAGATCATGTTTGAATGTCACAAGTCACACTCCACAGATCACATGTCATATTGAATAGGTCATAGATTTATGATCATTGTGTGTGGGGCACAATTCGATTGGTCTAGAGGTCATAGGTCATTATGAGTAGGTCACATATCAATGTCCACATGTCACAAACCAATTAAAATTGATCGTAGATCAATGTTCATAAGGTCGCAAGTCATATGTCAAAGTGTATATTTCACAAATCACAAATTCAAAAAATCTGCTCACACACCATTGATATCTATCTCCGACTTCAGTTTTTCGAATTGTTCACAAATTCGATTAACCAAATTTCGAATGTGAGAATTGAAGTTCTCTTTTACGGTGAGTACTCTATAAATTACACCCGGTGCTATTTTTCAATTTGTAATTTTAAAAAATAGATTCAGTCATCGACAATGCTCTGCCAATGTTCTCTAACAGCTGCTATGTTTCTCTTTCTATCTCTACTATCTAAGCCGACGATACTCAGTCGTCGCTGTGCGGCGATTAGTTCACCTCTGAAGAAGTTGTTGGCTATCTCTGTAAATTCTAAATTTCCTCCGATTAAGTTATTTGGAAGCTGGTAACTGCGAGGTTGGAGGTTGACGAGTGGATGCCGACATTATATGAGGAAATGGCGACGAATGGGTGCGCAAGAGTGAGGACGGGGTTTGGTGGGGTGGGTAGATTAACTTAATAATGTTATTATTTAAAATTAAAATATCAAATTAATACCCGACTTTTGAAATTTTGAACTTAATCTATTAAAATTGAACTAATGCATTCTTAATACCTGATATATGAATTTTTCTCATGTTATTTCCCCGAAAACATAAAATAACGAAATGCAGTGAGTGAAGAAGTCACTAATGCGACTTTACATGGATGAAAACCCATTCAACCTAGGCGCCTTTACGGCTTTACCTCTATTTTCGTTAGATAACCTAAAGCCCTCAAAAATCCTAAATGGTTGTTTGGTAGGGATTAAAATTAGATTTTTAGTAGATTGTGATAGAAGTTTTTGAAATGTGTGGTTGAAAAACTGTGAGACTCATAAAAGATATGGTTAATAATGATTGTTTGACTGAAATTTAGATTAAAATTTGATTTTAATTCAAAACAAACAAGACCTAAATCAGTTCAGTTAATTCACATTGAACTCTCACTCTAAATTCACTACCCAAGAATCATCACCATGAATTTATTTGCCAGAGTCAAAATATCACCCCATCTTTTGATCCCTTCTTCTGTACCAAGAAAATGCCTCTTTTTACTTCGCCCTGTCTCTTGCTTCCAACAATCCTATCTTTATTCAACAATAAATAGCACTAGTACTACTTCTAACAGAAGCCTGAACATCGAAGTACCCAAAAAACCCAGGAACCAGAAATCTTCAGAATCATTTGTGAGTTGGTCTCAGAGCGTGGTCAAGAAACAAGCAGAGGCACTAGGTGTTCGGCCAAGGCCAATCGAGATCTCATATCAAGAAAAGGTTGCTAATTTTGTGAATCTGATTGGTTATATAACGAGTCCGGTTCGATTTGAGTCTACCCCTATGGAAAAAACTGGGTTGCAAAGGCAATCTGTCAAGAAATTGGTAATGAAAACAAGTCTTTGTTGATTCCGATTGTCAAGAAATCTGTCGAGGAGAATGATTGTGTATATGTGGCCGGGCAGTTGAGTTTGGACCCTATGGTGTTGGTGTTGACTGAGAGTCTTGGCAAGTTGTTGGGCATTTACTGCAGCAAAAAAACACAAATTTCAATTCCTACCAAATTTCAATTCTCACCAATAACTTTTTTTTTTTTTAGAAGGAAATTGTGATAAAGAAGTATAGCTTTTGTATATTCTGCAAACTCCTATCTTGGAACACAAATAATAACGATTTGCATTCCACGGTTATCTAATTTTCAGCCCCCAATGAAAATCCACACAGAGAACGAGAATGAAAAAAATTAAGATTTCATTTTTCTTATGCTAACAAGATAATAAATTGTGTCATGTTCTTCCTGAAATCCTAATGGCTTATTAATATATGTCCAAGTGAGATTGGTCCGTCTTTTAAATTTAACACGATCCAATATTTAATTAATTAGATTAATTGAATTTGGTTCATGAATTAATTAAATAATTCGGGTCTATAACCTTGAGGGGTTGCTCAACTGGTCTGATCTTGGGTTTGCTCTCCAATGGTTACCAGTTCGAGTTCCCTCAGAGCCATTGAGGTGAGTACCCGATCGTAAATTTTATGGTCCCGTGCGATTAGTCAAGGTGCACACTAGTTGGTCCGGACATCCACAGTTATTAAAAAAATAGAAAATTAATTCGAGCTTATTAATAAATAACCCAATTAATTAATTGACAAAATTAATTCTCCAAAACTTGTCAATTAATTAATTGGTTAGTCTCATTCTTCTAGTTCTTCTTTTGTGTGTAAATCATTAGGTTCCTGATCACGATACCTAACGAGGTAAATTATTATTTTGATTAAATCAAAATCAACAAATTAAAATATCCCCTTTTAAATTTATCATCAATTCACATCCGTCGTCCCAAATTGACATCTAACAAGGTGTCGGACAATACATGGGACGGAAAATGTCACGTGTTATGACAAAATTAAACTCATTCGTTTACCATGAAACTATAATCATTTCGTCAATATGATCCGATCAATTACGAGATATAGATGTACGTCAATCTCAATTATCAATCATATCTTTCGTCCCACTATTAAATTAATGTAAGTTGAATGAGTACACATTGGTCAATGATTTCGTTATTAACTTAATTGAAGAAAATGTAGATCATAATACCTTACTATCTAAGAGTGACGAATCATCTATTAATTATTCACAGTTTTCATATGATTCTTGATATACTCGAACGATGTCGCATTTGCGACCCTTAGCAGAGCAACGTCCAACATCACCAAAGTATTATTGTTCTCATATAATGCAATATGAACCAATTCCACTATTGAATATTAGAGATTAACCACTGACACTTAAAGGGTCTCCAATATTTTATCCATGTGGAATCTCCCCAAAGGGTCTCCAATATTTTGTTCTATAACAAAATATCTATGTGTTCATTTAAGTGTCATCATACTTTAGCTTGTGAGATCGGTTACTTACTTCACAAGTAAGAATCGTCACATGTGATGGTCTATTCGTAATAACGATATCCGTATCTCGTTATTACATATTACCACGGACGATTTAAGATCCACTCATATGTAATTTATATCTCACAATCACAACTTCTTGTGATTAACAAATTACCAAACCTGAATCTACGGATTCTATTATTTAATTTATTAGAACATTAATTCAATTAAATAATAGATCTTGTCATGAATATACATCAATTATATATTAAAAATGTTTATATTTGAAATTGATTGGATTTAGGACATAACACTTACCCAAGTATCATGTGTTGGTGCAAAATCTAAACTTTGTGGTGGGATTGAAGAGGAATGTTTTGGATCATGAGACCAAGAAAAGGGGATTTCAATGGTTGAGGAAAAAAAGGGATTTCAATGGTTGAGGAACATGTTAAGAAATGTGGCGTTAAGAAAGAAGAGGTGTCCGATAAGTGCGTTTTACACACTTAT
>CAIGRN010100128.1:0-10857 GCA_903798345.1 Fraxinus anomala
TCTCACATATTCAATTTTTAAATATTTATCACAAAAAAATAATCGATTTCAAATATTTTTTTCACTTTAGTTCCTTAACATCTCAAAATTATCAAAAGATGCCAAAATGAATTCCTTAACATCCAATGATCATTCTCATCACTAAATAATCTATAGTTCGTTACTTCCTCGCTTCAGAAAGTCTGTTTCTAACTATTCCCAATTTACTTCCTATTCATTGAATAAGTTTTGACTCAGTTAAGTGCTTTAATTCCAACATATTAAACATAAGCTCAAATTTAGGTCCGACCGTCATGTTCATTTAGCATTTCTGTTTAACTTTAGTGACTGAGCGTGATTTTTACACAAATCTGGCCTCAGAAGCTAATTTAATCTTATAAAGAATGAATTTACTTCATTTTCTTAATTTAAAATGTTTACTTATGCAAGTAGGTTTATGGCCTGTGGGCTTTAGCAATTATATACAGTAGATAGCGGCCATAATTTACCTTCGTTTGTACAATATTCTCTCTACATTAAGTTGCTAAGTCAGCTAATTAGGAATCTCAATTTCGGCTATTAAATTGCAGTGCCAACCATAAAGCAGTATAATTGAGCAGGAAAGAAAGAAGCAATTTTGTCCCTTTGATGCTATGTAAACACTATCTAAAACGAATTGAGAAACAGAATACAAATGATAAAAACCATGGAGGTTCAATGCTCTCATTCTATTGTTTTGCTGTTATTCTGCATGATTTTAATTGGTTTCTCATGGATGGGAGCTGGGGCAAAGCCACAATTTACAGCAATGTACGTGTTTGGTGATTCACTTAGCGATCCCGGAAACAATCTACATTTCTTCGTAACAGCAACAAAATCCAACTATTTTCCTTATGGTATCGATTTCTCTGATGGACCTACTGGAAGATTCTGTAATGGGAAGATCATAGTAGACTTTCTTGGTATCTGTCACTGACTTACTTTTCCTTGCATTTAGACCATATTGATTGATTCAGTTATATTTCAAGGTTTAAACTGCATATATCATTTCTCTGTGTTCACTGTTATTTCCACTGTATGAAGCTGAATTGGTGGGATTGCCTCTGCTTCCGCCCTACAAAAATCCTAGTACCACTGGGAAAAACATTATGTTTGGGGTAAATTATGCTTCAGCTGCTGCAGGAATTCTTGATGAGAGTGGAATTAATTTTGTAATGTCTACTACATTCAATGGTTTCGTACTAATTATCATATAATTTCTTTACGTTTAAGATTTTTCATTCATAACTCAAAAAAACATGAATTTCAGGGTCAACGGATACCTTTAAGTGAACAAATTCAGAACTTCAACAACACCGTGAATCAATTGAGAAATCAAATGGAAGAGGAAATGAGCCAATATCTGGCAAATGCTTTAATATTTATGGCCATTGGTTCAAATGACTACAGTAACAATTATCTGATGCCTCAAATATACAGAAGCAGCCAACTTTACAGTCCAGAGGATTTTGCTGATCTTCTCATAAATCAATATGCGAGTTATATACAGGTTTGGGCCGCAAGCACACTTCTTCTAGGGCGACATGTTCGTGTCCGACATGCATCATGGCATGTTGAACACTGACACTCCATGTCGATAAGCCACATAACATAGCTTGTTTTTTATATATTATATTTCTAATTCTCGAGGGATACTTAGGAGACAATCCTCGGGCAAGTATTCGATATGCTGTGTGATGTGTCTTGTGCTATAAAGTACAAAATAAAGACACGCACATGAATTTTTTATTATAGAGTTCAAACCAACGTAACCGTGTCATACTTTTTCTCATCACGTTTTGACATGTCTGTGTACGTGTCTGTGCAACATAGGGGATGGCCAACTGAGCAGTGTTCTAGTTTTTCATTAATTACAAGCAGTGATTATACAGTGCAATCGCTGCCACAACTGTGGCCCCATGAAATTAATATTACTGTTTTGTAGGAACTCCACAACTTGGGTTTAAAGAAGTTCTTTTTAATGGATATTCCACCAATTGGATGCACGCCTCTTCAACTGATCACTGGCCATGCGCTACCAGGACAGTGCATATCAAGTAGTAATAACGTTGTGAAAATGTTTAACTCACGACTTAAGTCTCTTGTTGCTCGCCTAAATTCAGATTTCCAAGGTTCTCAGTTCGTTTATGGCCCTGCTTACAGATTGTTTTTTGAGTTGCATGACAATTCGTCTGCTTATGGTAAGAACAACCTTATTGCATCGGTTTTTGTACATGGATAATATGTTGACATTGAAAAATGCTAAAGTTTGTTACGTCATCTTCTTATAGGGTTGCTGGTAACGGACAAAGGTTGTTGTCGCTTTGGACCTAAAAATTTTGAACTATGTCTTCCATCACAAATTCCATGTACCAATAGAAACCAATACCTGTTTTGGGATTTTGCTCATCCAACTGAAGCAGCAAATCAAATTATCGCCCAATGGGCATATAACGGCAGCTTTTTCAGCTCGTATCCGAGGAACGTACAACAAATGGCAAAGATTTGAAATTATTGGGATTTGCAAGACCGAAGGAACTTATATCAACTCTCAAGAACTTATACCTGTTTTGGGATTATGCTCATCTATGCTTGATCAAGTGTTTTAGGGATTTCTTTTTGTAATATGCGATGTCTTAAAGTTTTCGATGTTTTGCAACAGAATAATATATATAACTACTCAATCTATTGCATCGTTCTCTCTTGAAAAATATTGTTTCTGAAACATGTTATTATGCTTCTGTTTGGGCTTCATTTTAATTTTAATGCATTTTTCTCTTTCTTCTTTTCAACTACACATTCTTTAATAAAATAATATCACACGTAAACTCAAAACTTTTCCTTCTTTTTTAACCACACATTCTCCAAAAAATCACTACTCAAAATTTCATTTTTCCCTTATAAAGCCCAAACAGGGGCTGTGTAAACTGCAAATTTTCACACATTTCCTTGGAAGTTGGTAGCCCAAATGTTGTGGTTTTCTTTCTGAGCTTTGCATTAGTTTAGTTCATTGAGAAACAAAAGATTGGCGAACATGTGTTTACAAAATAAAAACAGGTTGGGTTAGAAAGGACAAAATGTTTGACAATAAATGAAAGACTTCCTTGTATGAATCTAGCTTTATTGGATGTTAACTAATGTTTGGTAAGACAAGAAGAAATTGAATGGAAATAAATGTTGATGAGAAACGCAAAGTGGAAGCTGCAATAACTAAGTGTAAGCATTGACTCGTTAACAAGATAAAAGTATGCTTACCTCTATTTTATATTATAGTAAAAGAGTTTAAAAACAACATAAGTGATAAGTAACTGATAGTTCGGAAGCTAAAAGCGTAATAACAATGGATTAGACTTCTTATGGCACCATTTCGAGACAATCTTTTGTTTCATTTCCCACTTTCTGAATGTCAAAAGTTGCTTTTGGCTTCAGAACTTCATATATCATTTCTTGTTGTCAGTCAACTCCTTTGCGAAGTCCAAGATCAAATTCTTATCAAATTTCTTTCTTGTTTCTCCACTTTTTCTTGAATGATTTCAATTCTTCAAAGAAGGAAAAATCTGTGGTAGTTAAAGTATATTGGGTACTACAGTGTGTCTTGAACAATGCTTAATGCTTATCCTAGACTCACAGTTACTAAATATAAAGACGGCATGCTTTCTAACACTAAAAGAGCCATTTCCAGAGTGTATAGTCTTCAAGTTAAATTAGGTTAGAATATTTAGTGTAAATATCATTATGGATCTTCATCAGATTCAATTTTAATGTATTTTTATCACCTGTTGTGGTTCTTATATACTATCCTGTCATTCTTACATAAGCATCTGTCTTCTATTTTTCGTTTCTTTTTACTCACTGAATGATGGTACAATCTTCTGAACATTCTCTTAAATGCTATTTGCATGGATAGCTACATAACTTGGACTAGCTCAGCATGGAGATTAATATCATAAACTGATATCAGTTCACACCTCATAGCAATGTCAATATGTACAAGTGATTGCATAGTTCATTTAACTATGGAAAATGTTTAATTAATATTTGAGAAATGGCATAACACTGTCATAAAAAAAAAGTGTCTTTTTGCTCTTTGCCTTGTATTTGTGCATGAGTTGTACTGGTCTTTTCTTTACTGGAGAATTTTCCTTAAAGACCAGATAAAGCTCCGGCTATTATGGATTCCATTCATGATATTATTTATGAAACCAATATGAAGAAGGAACTTTTACTGCTGAAGATTCTCTTTAAAGGATATTGATTTTTCTTTTGTTGTTACTACAGAAGCCATTATTTTTTATTTTCTCTTTATGGGTTACCTATGTCTTTCTATTGGATTAGTAAACTCTTGGTACATGATTTCTCCTTAACAGTATTTATATATTTTCAGCACATTCCACGGATCAATTCACACATTCCCACCTTAAGCGACACAAATTTGGATTACCAACGGCTCCTCCAAAGGTATGTCTCATTTAGTTCATCTGTGGAGGACCTCCAACAGCCATCTTCTATTTATCAAAATGCATCCTCTTTTTCTTCCAAAACTTAGAAGATGGGAATACAGAAAGACGGTTTTTGGTCAAGCTGAAATGCATAAGGATAGAAAACACCCCATATTCAAATAGTGGTGTCTGTCAGTTTCACAATCTTTTATACAGAAATCATGTGCATCAGTCATATACATTATAGAGGAAAGAAAGAGGGAAAATAAACTTCGTTATGTGCACTACCTTTTATTTCTGGAAAGGGCACATAAGCAATGGGCAGTCTTTTTAAGTTATAACTGAGGTTTATGAGTAATATCTTCTCATTGGTTGTTAGTGAGTAGAACTGGCTTTTTTTACCTGGAACTTAGAGTAGGTCTTTTGATCCAATAGGATGATTTCAGAGGCAGACCGAGTCCAGTCAACATACAGTTGGTGCTGCATTTTCCTGTAGTATATAATGTCTTGTCATGTTAACATTTGTTGGGTTCCTTTTCCTCTACACTGGACTAATCAAATGTGCGGGAGATATCAGAAGAGCTATAGTATATCCGAAGATGGAGAAGGGATTTTGTTGTTGGGATCCTTTTCCTCTACACGGGGATAATCAAACGTGCAAGGGGTATCAGGAGGGCTTTTGTAGGTTCCGAATATGGATAAGGAATTTGGTCACAAAATTAGTAAAAGATTTATCATAATAGAGAACACTTGCCTTTCTTTTTCCAAGTTAAGACAATGATTTCGTGAACAATCACAGGATTCACTAAGTTTTTCCTCAATTTACCAGAAAAAGCTCGGAGCAGTAAGAAATACGATCAGTATTTTTTATCCTATCTGTCTCTTGAGGAGAATTTCAGGGAAGGAGGATCGTGTAAGATAATTTGACCAACTAGGCTCTTACTATGTATCGCAAGCTTGTCCGCTTTAAACTCTTTAACTTTTGTGATATTAACAGTTACACAGAAACTTTTTCTTTTTCATTGTCAACTAATGGAGTGATTATCTGTCCCATGATGTCTCAGGCTAAATGTCTATGATTTGTACGAAGTGAAGGTGTCTGGGGATGGCAATTGTCAGGTGTGTTTTGTATAGCTTTTTATGGTTTTCGATATTATCTATTGACTTCTTTTCAGTTCCGTGCACTTTCAGACCAGATCTATAGATCGCCTGACCATCACAAGCATGTGCGGGAGGAGGTTGTAAAACAGGTTAGTATCATATTTGGTATTCAAAATTTTTATTAGAATTTTAGTTTTTCTAATTTTTTTTATTATGGATTTTGTAAGATGGTTTATTTGTTTATTATGAAAATGTTTCTATTTTTATATTCATTTGAAATTTTGAATTGTTTTATTGGTTTGTTGCTTATGCCTCAAAGCACCTCAATTTTCCCTCGTAGAATCTACTAAGATTTCCTTAAGCTTTACCACGTTGTAGCATAGTCAAACCAAAATTCATATACTTCACAAAACCAAGTAATAAAAACTCCTGGGTTTCTAAGGAAGTAGAACTGAAAAGTAATCTACTAACATTAATTTAAACAATATTAAAGGGGTGGAAATCATATTATGGATGACCATATGATCATTTTTCCATGTAGGATATGAGTGAACTCATAATTTTTTTATTCTGTTGGTAAAAGTACCCAAGTTATAATTGAAAGGGAGAAAAGAAAATAGTGATTGAAAGAGACCTGATTTGATTTTATTATCGGCTAGTGACAACGTAGTAGCTTGCATTTATTGAAAGAACCACAAGTATATTTTAAAAAGCATTGATGGGCTTGTATATTATTACTTTGGCCTCTATATTCTTCAGCATTAGATAGCTGTATTCACCTTGTTGCCACCAGTTATAACCGTTCAGAGATATATTAGTGTTGTCACCTCTAACTTCTTATTTTATCTAGAACAAATTGAACAAAATTCTCATGAATATTCAGAAATAGGAATACAAATATATTTACTATACATGGAAAATTAGTTGACTATACAGCGTTGCAATAGCATTTAAACTAGGAATAAGAACTAAAATAGGAAAATATCTAAAATTCAAATCATTGACCATATTGATTATAGCCCATTTTTCCCACTTCCCTCTAGCTGGTTCAAAGATGTTCTCCTACTTGCACGGTAATACGTTTGTTTTTGAACACCTCAGTGAATATGCCCACCAGCTACTTCTCTGTTTAAAGAAATGGCATGCAGATGATTCCTCTTATAAACTTCTCTCTGTGCTGCCACTGTTTGCTTTTGCTTCTCCATGTCAATAAGTTTCCTCCAACAACTGTACAGCACTGGATGTCAATGTTCTATCCATGCCATTTTAATCTGCAGATGACTTGTTCTTCTAAGTTCTAAAGATGAATTTGCTGACCGTGTTCACTGCAAATGTAATGTCAAAGGGGACTGTATGATAGATAAAGCAATTTTCCTACCAGCTTGTCGATAGCATCCTTTGACCAATACCTGCGAACTTTAATTCTCTAATCCCAATTTATGATTAGGATCAATAGGGGTACCCAATAGGTTCACACCCAAAAAATCCACTCTTCTTGTGTCAGTCTTGTAACGATCCAGCTTCTATGCCTAAGCTGTAAGATAAGTTTAGGTCCTCCCAGAGCGGACAGTACGTATGCTAATGACTTGGACATATAGGATGGTTTGTTACGGGTCCAAGGTACTGCAGGACCTTGAAATCCATGCCAAGAAAGTGTCTAGATTGACTGAGGTCTTCTCTAGCAATTAAAGCTAGAGAACAGGTTTTTCTACTGATTCCAGTAAGGGAATCCAGCTCTTATATCATGAAGATAGATTAGCTATTTGTAGTAATTCATATAATATTCAAAATTAGGAGTACAGGGCTGTATATAGATATATTTCTAGTTTACAAGGGAAAGGAATTAATCATAAAAACTAACAATAGATTGAAAACTAGGTGAAAGAATTCAAATAGGAGATAGTTTTAGTATTTGTTGAGCGTATTGATTCTAACACCCAATTAGTTGCAGTAATTTGTGCCATGTGTGCTGTCTTATTGTCTAAATAGAAAAATGCTGCTACCATTGACATCCTCACTGTTCGCGAAAATCGCAAGTGTCACCACAAGTAATTATGAATGGAGTATAGTTCCCATGAAAATTGTGTTAATCAATTGTTGGCCAGATAATTCAAGATTTAAGCAATATTAAAAAATAAATAAAATAATACATGAAATCAAATTTGGAAATAAGAGATTGCTACCAGTAATTTTAATTTCGCCAGGAAAAATTTTTGCAAAAAAATTATCCAGGGAGATCAGATTTTGTTGTATTTTGATTTCACCCGGTGAAAATTTCCTCAAGGGAAATTCCTCACTTTTTAATTTTTTCCTTGTAATCTGACTTCCTGTTTTCCGGGGTCAACTTTTGCTACTCCTTTCCACTTCCATTCGATTAAAGCCCACATAAACTTTCTCTTTTCATCATTGATGTCCTAAAAGTTCGGGGTTTGTCCCAAACAAGAAACTAACACAAAAATTAATGAAGTATTGACTAGAAACCACGAACAATCACCGAGTATTAGGATGGAAGTAAGTATGCTATTAGGATGGAAGTAAGTATGCTAATACTTGTATTTTTTGACAGTGATTTGCAGGAAATGAACCCTTTTGGGTCATTTGTCTAATACGCACCTTATACTCTTTCGCTTGGAATTACCTTTTAGCTTACATTTGTTCACATGAACTGAAATACAGTATGGTTTTTGTACTCATTGTTTTATGTGTCCTGTTCCAGCTTAAAGATAACCGTGCTTTATATGAAGGTTATGTTCCAATGAAGTACAAGCACTATTACAAGAAAATGGCAAAGTAGGGTTCTCTGAATGAAGCATTTTGTTTTTGTTTGATATGTAATGATTGCTTTTGCTGCTGAATTTCTTCTTCTACATGGAATTACAGGTCAGGCGAATGGGGAGACCATGTCACATTACAAGCAGCAGCCGACAAGGTAGGGTAATCATTATAATAGTAAATTCTCTTTTCGTGCTGAGGTCCAGTCTTTCTTCATCGTACTCTTCACAGTTGTTGCTTTATATGTCCTTGAGTTGCATGGCAGCAAACCATGTTCTTTTGCCGCTGCTGTTCACTTGTATCATAGGTAAAAGATTCCCCTTGAGTGGGTCAACATTAGGAAGGGCATTTGTATGCAAAGGGGGATGGGGATAAACTAGCAAGTGCTTTTGTACATGATAATATTCTTGTTCCATGCCTCCCCACCCCCATATAGCTTATTAGCTTTTGTAAGGTTACAATAAACAATGCTTCTCCTTGCGTTTCTTTTCTTTTGGAATTTGGAGTTTTGGTAGAAAAGGCGTAGATGGTAAACAAATTATTTGAGAAATAATGTATTAGCGGGTTAGGTCGGTTAATTGACGGGATGGTTGCTTAAACCGCAACCAACCTAACCCGACTTTTCAATGGCTAAAATTAACCGAACCAAACCAACTGACTCAGTTTGGTTTGTTCGGTTTGATCGGTTTTTCAATTTTTTTGCCCACCCCTATTTGAAATATTTTGATATATTTTTGTGTACGAAGTTGTAGAAATATCATTTATGGTAATTGTTGCAATGCAGTTTGCTGCGAAGATTTGTCTTTTGACTTCATTCAGAGATACTTGTTTCATTGAAATTGTTCCACAATATCAGACACCTACGCGAGGTAATATTACTCGCAATGATGTTAGACCATTTGTAGTTAAATAAATCCATATGCTGTTTACATATAATTGCACCATGTTCCCATTGTTTTGGTTTACACAAAATATTCAAGTTATCCTTTTGATCATTTTATCCGTTTCTGGCTAGATATAGTGGTTGATTATATGCTTCTGAGACGTAATCAACATCAAACACCTGCCTAAATTGAAGTATTTGAAATACAGCTCAGTTTAATCATCTCCTCTCCAAACATAAACATTTGACCATAATTTTTTATAGTGCATAGCCCATTAAATTTGTTTATTATTTTCTTATTTATTTATATATTTGTTTTAATTGTGTTGCAGAGCTATGGTTAAGTTTTTGGTCTGAGGTGCATTACAATTCACTTTATGAAATGCAAGGTTTGTAGGACGGTCATCTAGAGTTTTGCTGACAGTAAGTTTATAAAGATAAATAAATGAAAAGAGGGAAGCCCGAGAAGGAAGGAATGGAAAACCTTTAGAAAGAGGAAAATCAATGATTTATAACTGAATTTGTTTATTTTGCACTCACAAATTGTTTCTCCCTTGTGCAGATGCTCCCTTGCCGCACGAGCCAAGGAGGAAACATTGGTTGTTTTAAAAGGAAATAATTGTTTCTTTTACACCATTTAATATGCTTCCAGAAAATATCGAGTACCAAGTTCTGCAAACACTTGATGTCTATGTCCTGGTTAAAAGATCTATTCTAGTTAGTCATTTCTGCTATTGATGGAAAGACCGTAACATTTAATTCTATCCTAGTTATTACTCTTTCTTGTTTTATCTTTCACTTCTGTACTAGGCTGTAATTGGTATTTGTAGTGGTTCAGTCATCGTCAACCTATGAACGTGACCTAGAACCGATTTTATGATTTCTCAAGAAAAACGTAGTTAAGCTCCATCTGGTGGCTCTTCTAACGTTGGACAAGGAAGAAACCAACAAAAACCCATCAGGCATCTGGTTCTACTAAGACCTTGATCAAACCCTGCACATTCCCCGTACTACATACCTGTAATGATCTGACAATTGTTTGCAAAAGTTGCTAGCAAAATAAGGAATATTAGTACACGAAAGATCAGATTTACAAGTAAAACTGGGCAGATACCTTCCGTTTCAAAACCCGTTTCTAAGCTGCTTACCATTAGGAATTTGAACAGTTCTCAAACACAATATCGGGAAGTACTACATGTGAAGCGTCTATCAGTTGGCTTATTAGCTAAATGGCAATTGGGACATACAATATTCCTTGTCATTCTCATGGATTTTCATTACTGTTATCAATGGTGGAGTCAGCACCTGACGAGGGGATGCGGCCGCTTTTGTCGGCCGCTTGTGTTGGCTCCGCCGGAATTTACAGTAGCCGTCGGGATCAAGAGCCCGCAGACTGGGAGGCTACAATGCCGTTTCAGTGGAGAAGAGAGGGATGACCCAGGTTACTAAAAATTGCACCTTTTTTAAATAAAAAAAAGTTTTGGGCCTTTTTTGTGCTTCTTGTTATTAAAAAAAGAGAAATTACAAAAAATCAGGTATTTAAAGATTGATTTTTAAAAATTAGGTTGAAAGTTTAATTAATCAAAATTAGTTAATAATTTTATATTTTAATAAATATAATAATATTAAAACCCTAATTAATAA
>CAIGRN010100175.1:0-25899 GCA_903798345.1 Fraxinus anomala
TTTTTATTTGTGATCGATGAACAAATTGTGACTTATAAAATTTTTGAATTGTGATCGTAAAATAATTTGTGACCTATAAAATTTCTGATTTGTGACCGTAAAATAATTTGTAACTTATTAAATTTCTGATTTGTGACCGATGAACAAATTGTGACATATAAATTTTTGAATTGTGACAGTAAAATAATTTGTTACGTTTAAATTTTTTATTTGTGACCGATGAACAAATTGTGACCTATAAAATTTTCGAATTGTAACTGGAAAATAATTTGTGACATATAAAATTTGTAATTTGTGACAAATTAATAATATGTGACCAATTATGTAGAATTTGTGATCAAATTATATGGAATTATGACATTAATATATTTAAGTAATAAAATATATGTTTAATTAATTAATTTTAAAAAATCTGAGATTTGAAATTTGAAACCTTAAAAAATCTGAATTTGAAATTTTAAACATCATCTCTTAAATTTGAAATGAGTGAAACTTAATCTCTTAGTTTTGAAATTTCCCTTTTTTAATAACTTTTCAATCATACATTTCACCAACTTTTATTCATACTAAAAATTTTTATCCTAACCAAAAAGGATTAAGAGAAAAATTAAATTATAAATTTTATGATCTATTGGTTCCGTAAAAAAAAAAAAAAAATTACATTGTATTGTTCAATCCACAAACTAAATATTTTGCATATTTCATTTGTTCTACCTCAATTTTTCAATCTAACTCCTCTCTTTTCAAAAAGAACTTAATTTGAACTCCCTCGGTGTACTTTCGAGTATAAAGAAGTCATTCTCTATTCTTAAGGACTGGGGGAGCTTAGACCTGCCCCAGGCCCATGACATTTTTAAGGTAAAAAATGAAATAAAACAATTGTAGGTACTGTAAATATGGTAATATTTATAAATGACTTTTATACTTCTACAGTCCTAGTCGTTATGATCATTGTATCCTTTATAGTCCTAATTGTTTCGTGTAAACATGGGTCTTGAGTTCTTTATAAAACACACAAACCTATTCATTTCTCGACTTTCTTTTCTGTTTTCTTTAGTTTATAACACATTAGTAGCATGATTCTCTCAAGACAAAAGTAAACTAATTAGAACGTAATAATTTTTTTGTCAAGTGTACCAAAATTAATTTGGTGATGTGAATTTTTTCATCAATTTTCGTATCCGATTCATATCTGTAATTGGTTTCTTTAATTGAGTAAAATATCATGTTATAATTTTGAAATCCAATGAAATTACATGGGGTTTTGTGTAGAAAATATAATCATGAATTATTGACTTTTGTTGGTATTTGCATGTCGACTATCTTTACATTTGTTTTCCCAAGATCCAAAGTTTGAACAGTGATGCCTACAAGATCCAAAGGTCAGAAAAAAAATTGTAATTATGTGTAAAGATTTCATATTTCTGCACGTGTAACTATGTACGCTAAATTTCCTTTCAATAATTGTTTAGTATATGATATACGTACTTTACCAAAATTGAGACATTCATTTTATGTAAAGTAATGATTATGTCTTATTATTTTCCTTTATTTTTATTATTTGTTTAATTATGGTTCAATTAATCATTACATTCCTATTATAAACTATTGTTGTTCCTGAAATAGAACACTATTATTTATAAATATTATAGATAGATTGTACTTGCTTCCGAAAGGCATAACTAAGTAAAATTTAACATAAATTATGTTTTTATTCCTAAAGAGTGAATTCTTATACAATTTATTATTTCAAATAATAATTAATTATTTCTAATGAAGAGTATGACACTCCGATTCCAATATTTCAAAAGAATATTACTATTACAAATATTTTGTTGCTCCTAAAATAACATAACATTATAATTAATATTCCAAAAGAATATTATTTACTCATGAAGGGCATGAATTATAATTTTCAATATTACAAAAGAATATTGATCGATTTCTATGTAAAATCACGAATTAAATTACTCAATTACTTTACGTGTCCGTTCTTCGCCATACGTATTTATATATTGATGTATAGTTAAATTTTACTTGTTTCAGAAGAGCACAGTTAATATGATCTAACGTAAATTATGATTTTTACTCTTAAAAGAGTAAATCCTTATATAATTCATTATAATAATATGTGATGGCTTCTGGAGAGCATGAATTGTAATTTTCAATATTTCAAAAGGATATTGACATCTTGCTCTTGAAAAAACAATAATAAAATATCATGTGCTCTCGGAGTGGCACATGTTTTAAAAAATATATTATTTTGAATTAATATTTATCCTTAAAAGAAAACATATAACTAATTTCATGTCGACATTGATTAGTTTGAACACTCAATTGATTATTGTACGATTATACAATATTTAATCATATTTTTCAAAATTAATTATATTTTATTTTATTACGAAGTTACTCAAATAACAAACATCACAAAATTCAAAATAAATTGTGATAATATCTATTTGGTTAATAGTGATTAATGTGCATACTATTTTTCAAGACAAAATATATTTTTGTCACTTAACGTTAGTATAAAATAATGTTAATAATGATATCAGGTGCATCAAATGCCGTTGAAAGCTCTAAAAGAGTTTGTATTATTTTATCAAATAATACAAAATTATATATTAAAAATGCACTTTACTCTAACAAATTTTTTAAAAAATTACTTAATTTTAAGATATTCGTAGCAATAGATATCACATTGATAAGATGCAAGAAAATAATATAAAATATATTTGAATTTCTTTTGTATTTAACCAGAAACAGATAAAAGAAAATTTACTGACACTCCCTTTTAGCATGTACTACACATTCATAAAATGACTAAATAAGCATTATCACAACCCCGAAATTTGTTGATCATATAATGACTCTATATACTACAAAGAATTGTATTATTATTTCGGAATCAACACTGTAGAAATTCGCAGAATCTTGATAGCTAGTACTGTTATGATAAAATATTGATATCTCTGCGCGTCATGGTTTGATCATCATGAAATTTGAACAGGACATTCACAACCCATTTTGCTTCAAGTCCAACTATTCTTATCAAAATCCAGCGATTCATTTGTAAGAAATAACTATGTGAAAAGTAATAAATTTTTAAATGCTATGAAAGTTTTTAAAAATCTTATTGTTGAAGAATACGAGATTCGTCAACTAGCAATGTTTTTAAAGCTTTCAAATTCGAGTAAGTATATTTTTTTGAAAGTATTTCTATTTCTATTATCTATTAAATTATTTGAATATTTTAATTTAACAAGTGCTTCTGAAGAATCAAAGATAGAAATTTTATCTGTACTAAATGAACATGAGTGAAGCCTATGCCTCAAAATTATAGGGATTCTTAAAAATTCAGAATTTTTTGCAAAATGTATTCTATAACATGAGTGAAGCCTACTGAAAATCCTAGATAAGGAACCATTACAGGGATGCAAGGTTATCCATAAAACAGAGCCACTTGATGTAAAAATTCATTTATCCTGGCAAACACCTCAAAAAAAATACCCCGTTCAATAACTAATATATGCCCATGTCAATGAAACAAGAACAAAAAAGTAAAATCATGAAAGTATATCCCAGCATACACCTTTCTTTTAGACCTGCCAATAGAATCGTAAAGGGCATCCACATTATCACAATAATAAAAGAAAATATGTAGACGTGTTGGTATTTCCCATTATATCAAATCAACAGCTTCTTCGATAGGTTATATAGCATTCTACCAAATTAACAACACGTGGAAAGACAAGAATCATGAAATTAACAGCATTTTACAAAATAAAAATTTAAAGCACTATATGAAATAAACAACTTTCAATAGGCTTGGATCGGGATATATTTATATTGCAGTAGAAAATTAATCTTGAAATGGCAGTAAGTTTTGAAAAGAATTCAATCCTCAAATAACGATAGCATCTTCATATAGCCTTAATGTAATAGTAAGTCATCTCGAGGGAGAAGAAAGCACACCTGACTCAACGAAAGAGGTAGCAGCACTATAGAAACTATAGCGGCACTATAAAGGCGGTGACGATGAAGTGATGTACGGTTTAGTTTCTTCTCTTTGCCATTTTTTTAGAACATGAATCGAAGTTAAGATTTAGGTTTTGATTTCTTTTTTATTATTATTATGAAGTTAAAAACTCTAAAATTGAAAATCTAATAAAAAAATGAGGTAAGTGGACCGAACAGAGCCCATTTACCATTTCAAACCGACCCGAACCGAGTCAGTTTGATTTGATTGATTTTTCGAAATTTTTTTTTCAGGCCTACGCGCTTGCAGAACCCAAGGGAGTTCAAAGTAAAGATAAGGAAAAATTGCAGTTACGGTATTAAATATTTCATTTAGTTGCAGACTTTGTCCAATCTTTCATTTGTACCAACCACAGTACAAAACATCTCATTTGTGCCATCCACTATATCAAACCTTTAAAAAACCCGCACCCAGAGTCCAAATTAACAGAAACTGTTACTTTGAACATTAGTTGACAAAAAATCAAAATCTGATCAATTGTTGACTAATTTTTAAAAGGCAAATGAGTAACTTAACATTTTTCATATAAAAATTAAAATAAAAGAATTAAAAAAAAAAAACCCAATCATCTTCTCCAGTCACCTCGACACCCCTACTAATTAAATATCCAAAAATTCTGGTTCAGTTCGATATTTTTTAGAATCGAAACAAACTGAACCATTTTCAAGCCTAAATAGGTGTTATAATTGGGTGTAACTTTTTAAGTGCAATGGATGCATTAAATTGAGACAGGTTCTCTCAGGTGAAGTGTTAAATTCTTAGGGACTGTTCTCTTCATATTTCAGTTTTATATTTTGAGTTTTGAACTCATTTTGTGTTTTCTGTTTTGAGTATCAATTTTGGGATTATTGAAAATATATTCTTTTTGGCATTTTGATAACACCAAAACGCGTTTTGAAAATTTTGGTTTGATTATAACTGAAAACATTCAAAGTGACAAATTTGTCGTTTTGAGTTTTCTTTATAAATTTTTAACTTGTTTTCAAAAATACGTTTTCGAAAATAGGAAAGAGAACGCGTTTTCACTATTTAAAAAAATCAAAAATAGAATACGATAAAGAGAACGTGCCCTTAGCTTTTGCAGTCAAATACAATGCTGTGACTGCTGTCTACATTCTTATATTCCATATTCTTCTACTAATTCTTACGCTAGAGCAGTCACAAAAGAGATAAGCCCCACTGTTTCTTTGCAGGTTCTTTGTTGTTGGAACCACCGTTTGTGGAGCTGTAGAACGAATATCATTATCCTATGGGTACTGTCGTCTGTCAAGGTTGCATTTTACAAATGTACCATTTCTAGTAGTCTATTTGGATTACACATGATTCTTTCGGTCGAGTTTTTCACTTCACTCTGACATAATGTGTTGTTTAATTCTTGTGGATTAAAAGGAGATTCAAAATGTCCGTAGCAATTCTATCAGGCTTCACGAGTGATTCACCAATTGTCTTGCAGAAAGAGATGTGTCCCAAGTTGAATGTTCTCAGATTTTTCGCACTATGAATTGCACAAGTCAACCTGTAGAGTAAAACTGGGCTAGGAATAATTATTGAGCCCAATATCATTGAGGTTAAAGTTAAGATGGTTGACAAGTTTAACCCATGCAGAAGAGTCAGTCAGTGTTATCAAAATGTATGCTAAAGTAACAAGGCAACCATTTTGAGAAGAATTTCATGCCATGATTCAAGCAATCCCAGACGAAGATAAAATCTTATTTGGAGGAGATTTCATCAGAAATGCAAAGAGAGGTAACTAATGATAAGAAAGATAGAACCAATTTTGACCTCCAAAAGAAGAAAATTACACCATTTTAGATTTTGGGATAGCATATTTTCGGTGTTATTGGAGGTGTATTTCATAAAGACAAGAATCCCATTTAATATTCTTTAGAAGTTGGCAAAAATTCAGCAAAATAGATTCCATCCTTACTCAGGAAAGTGGATGGTTATTTTTACCCGCAACTTGATGTGGAATGCTGAGGCCTGCTACACTAGGATCATATCACAGGAGGCATTAGGAGAGTCTAATGATAAACACACACCTGACAACGACATTGTAATGCAACATGTATACGAGGGGAAATTTACCAAATACACCCTCTGTTTAGGATGACGTATTTACACTTTGCATACCATATTTCCAAAATTTACACTTTACATACTATATATATTACTAATAATGTTATTTATCATCAAGATGATAAATCATCAGTAATGTGACAGTATGTGTGGAATAATAAGATTGAACAATTCAATTTATATGAGGGAGAGAAATGTGAGAGATAATAGATTGCTATATCATTATGATGATAAATATCATTACTCATATATTACAAGATCGTAAAAAGAAAATTACAAATTTGCCATAAAATAGTTAAATATGCCAAAATATCCGTAATTGATAATAACAAATCACTCTCGTGTAACAATTTACACGCCAATTTGTTAGCCTCCACAACTTCAATTACTATTTCATTTTCATCTAATTTTTTTTTTCTTTCTCATTCATATATTCCTAAATAAACTAATATTGAGTGGAATCCTCACTATATTGTATACAATTTCTTTTCAAATTCAGATTTTATACAATTATATATTTTTATTAGTTATATTTTATAGATTCTTCTCTTCTATAAATAAAAGCAGAAAAGAAAATTCATCAGCAATAGATACCAATAAATTTACCAAAATACCCCAACTGAAAATGAATAAGAAAAGGATTTTTAGCTCCAAAATAACACCTAATTTCACGTTAATTTATCAAAATTGAAAAGATATTACAGAATATGCCACAGAATAGAACTCCCACTGAATTAAAAATTAACAGAGAACGAATCGAATTTAAACGCGCGCGCGAGTGATGAAATGAATTAGGGTTACCGCAAAAATAAAAACCCGTAAATACAAGGAATCCTCCAAGAGAAAAAGGGCGTCAGAATCCAGTGAAAGTTGAAGATATTATTGCGATAATATCACAGGAAATGTTCTTGTACCTACTCGGTTCAAACAGTGCATTTTATATGGTGAAATCAACGATGAAGAATTGGGTTAACAAAGAATTATGTTATTTATTATTACGATGATGGAGTATCCATTTAGCAATTCACTTGATATAATAGGATTTGACATTTCAATTTTTACGAGAGGGGGAAAGTGGAGCGAGAAAATTGTGAGGATAATGAATTGTCACATCACCAACATTCCATCGTCGTGATGATAAATAGCATTATTTGTGAAAAAAAAAGGTAAAACCACTACTAATAATGCTACTTTGCCTGAAAACATGCAACATAATAATTGACATAATATGTGTTCACAAAATGTGATTGGATGAAAAATCTGATCGTATTTTAAACAATCCAATGATAAGTCGTCGATGTTCCATTATGCGATATTATGTCAAGGATCATGTCAACTTTTATGGACAGAAGGATCAGTGAAGTTCCAGATAAAACTAAAACAGAACCAGAACCAGAAATTTATTAGGGTTAAAAGGGGTTTCTTTCATTGTAGGTCATTGAAAATATAGATAAATGTGATTTGGAGCACTGAGCTTTCATTTTGTTCCAACTAAGTCACTTATTTTTCATTTTATTCCAACTTAGACACTAATACTGATTTAATTAGGCATTTAAGTTAAAAAAAACTTAAATCATTTTAGTTAATAAAAACTAACTAATTACAATACTATTAACTTCTTGATTTTTCAAAAATTTACTATGCGGTATGTAGGACTTTGCTGTGCTTTTAAGGTGGAGGTCAACATTTGAAATTTTAAAATTTTTTACTTCTTATCGATGATGAAAATAAGTCAAGTTTAAAGCCTTAAAGCCAAACAAGTCCGCCCTTGTGATTTCCTTTCTCCATTCTGCCTCCTTTGCTTCGTTCCAATGGAATCTAATGTAAAGTAGTTCGTATGCCTACTTGACAAAAGGAAACGAACTTTACTTCCTTTCCTTTTGTTTATGGATTGAATCGTTTTACCAACCAGAATTTGTCGACTTAGTATGAGATTTTCTCTTAAAAATCGCTTGGTATTTTGATTGTCTATAATTTCCGATTATTAATCAATGTCATTGTTTTAGGACTAACGTCGGATCCAGAATGGATGCTGCCAAAGGAGTAACCAATAATATGACATCATTTAACTTTAGTGACAAAATGGGTAGCAAAAATAATTTAATGACCAATTCAAAATTTCACTTGAACTTCAGCCACTGAAATTTACACAAGAATATCTATGCCTGAAACGAAACTTCTACGTGTTCTTTTACCAGCCCCCTAAATAATAACCAAACACTCAAATTCAAAAATAAAATTTCAATAATTATAACATTCAACAAAAGATGCTTATGAAAGACTGAACCGATGAAGTCCAAAAACTACAGCAAAGCTATAAAAGTTAATAGGAAAATAATCACTTCTGTACAACCATACTGAAAAGAGAGGATTAAAACTAAATAGGTTAATGAAAGATCTAGCTGTTGTCTATGTTTGCAAAATCTTGCATCTGCTCTAAGTTTTTGGGAGTTTCTAAACAGAAATCTGTTCCCATTTTTGCAGAAAAATGTGTAGCTAATCTCAACTGCTGCTGCATTTAGCCTTTACGTCCCATAAGCATTGCAAGATCCCCATCAGAATAGAATGCTATACAGCAACATTGGCTACTAGTGAATTGAAACTGCAAATAGTTCATGAAATGAGTTTTATGAGCATAAGATACGAACATTTCAAGTCGAAAACGTAAGTAAAAGCATTCATATATATAAGTGACTCCATGTGCATAATTATGATTACAACTGATGTTTGGTAACAGGATGGGATAGCAATATATAGTATTAAATAAGAAAAATAAGCTAGAACCTTAGGCATTATAATGGCTAATCCATATCCGATTCATTACTGCATACCAAAATTGTGCAAGACATCAACTCGAACACAGTAAACATTGTGGCACAGCTGCTGGATCGAGCTCCCAAAAACCCTGCAGGCTTTCACTTTGCTCCATTGTCAAGCAAAAAGCTGGTATCTGATGGGAAAATCTAAGCATCTCCGTCTGTAGTATTTCCACTGATACGACCTTCTGCCTTTCCCTTTGAGGCTTGAAAACTGACTTGTAACCACACACTAGTTCAAGAACTACACCTAATGTCCATTCATCATTTACTTCCGCAATTTCAACAATATCGTATTCACAGTTCTTCAATTCCGAATGTTTCATTTCTTTATTCCAGTTCTTATATAAAGCCCATATCTCGCCTTTTCGAGGAAGTATGGCGACCACATCCTTCTTACCAACAGGTTCTACTGTCAATTGATGAGAAAAGGAAAGAGAGCCAACTATTTTCTGAGTTTTTCTCTTGACCATAAACTTCCCACAACATATTGGAATGTTATTATCCACCCATCTTATTGTGTCCCTTGATGCCAGACAGTGATAAAGCCATGCTACATGAAAAGTAACCTCCGGGACGGTATCAATCTTTTGAATCCTACCATAGTACTTTGGTAAGGCATCCTCATCACTGTAAATAGCCCATATCTGACCAACCTGAAACTTCTCGATGGATTTCTCTACGTCAAAGTTGTAAAACTCTGGCTCGGGAATTTCAAAAGCTTCTGGGTTTGAAACTGGTTCAACATTGTAACTGGGAGTTAGTCGCACATTCTTGTCTTTTTGCCCTACAGTAGAATTTAGAAATGTTGTCTCTTTGGACTTGCCGCTTGGTTCTGTCAAACCTGCTGCCAATGCATTTCCCTGAAACTTCCCTTTCAGTTTCTCTTTGGGAGAGTTTTTCTCAAACTTCACTTCCGGATCCACATCTGCCAAAAATTTAGAAGAAGCAGTAGTGTACATCTTTCCAGCCTCAGTAGGTTCAGACTCCACAACTTCACTAAGATTGGCAGGCAAGGAAGCAGGGTCAAGTTCAAATGATCCTTTGGGAACATTTGGTCCTTCCTTCCCAGTCATTTGAAACGAAGGAATCCTATGAGAGAATCTGAATAGTTCTTTTGCTGGAATCGATACCATTCCTTCCATGTTTGTTCGAACAAAAAGACAAGTAAACCCTTTCACCTTACCCAATAACGCAACGTGTACACCAGTAGTATTCGCATAGTTTGACAAGATCTCAACAAACTCAAATTCGAAATTACTTTTATGGTTCCCTGGGTCGGAATACCAATTAATATCCCAGTTCTTGAACAATGCCCAAGTTTCCCCCTTTCTTGGATATATCTTGTAAATGCTTTTTCTGCCACCATTTTTCCTGTTAACCAAATGTGAGAACATAAGATGATTCCTAGCGGGTTCAGAGCTTAGAAGTCCAAATTTCCCACAAGAAGCTGGCAAGCCCTCAGCTACCCATCTCTTTTCATCCTTATTATCTGGGACTGGTTGTAACCAAGTAATCTGTAGCTTGAAACCCGGAGATAGAACCTTCTTAATCAGAGCATAATATCTTGGCATGCAATCCAACTCATCATAAATTGCCCAAATTTGTCCAACTGAAAAACATTCTTCTTTTGTGTTCCTGTCAAAATCACTGAATTCTGGGTCGGGATATACATAAGTTTCTGGTTCTGTTGCAGTATTATTGAAACTTCTCGTACCATCCGCCGGTGCATCAATTTCTTCATTTTTTTTTGCAGCTTCCTTCTGTGAATTTATCTGGATTTCCTCGCAAAAATTTTCTTCTTGTTTTACTGCTTCGTCACCCTCTTCATCATCATTGCTTATGTTCTCACTATAGAAAACACGTTGCTTACACCGAGTAGACCTGCGAGGGTCCTGATTATTACAATCTCCAAAACTGTTCCCAGTAAGACTATCACCATCATCTTCAAGAGTGTCGCAACTTTCAGTAGATTCTGATGTTGTCTTTCTTTTCTTGCTTTTTCTTTTGGAAACCTCTGTACGACCTCGCTTATTGATGTTGGAATCAATGTGCACAAAATTATTATTTGGCAATGTTTCACATGCTGCTTTTTCATTACTGACATTTCTATGAAATGCCATGGAGCTCCCAGATTCATTATTAAACAGGTTCTGGCTAGTGGCTACTTTCTGTTGTGGAAAAGCAGGCTGGCTCCTATTGGCTCCTCCTGGTGGCATGTCTGGAGAATTTATTTCATACTCCTTAAATGACTTTCTACAGGTTGGACAAGTTAAAATCTTGTCGATAGCACGCTTGTAATGATGGATCCAATGAGAACAAAATGGGCAAACGATCCGGGTCCGTTGATTGTTATAGAATCCTTGTGGAGTCTCCTGTTGCGGCTGCTGGCGCTGCTGATTCATGAAATGTGAAGAAACATTGCTCCTAAAGTTGTTTTGAACCCAAGGTGGTCTCCCAAAATTTGGTGCTTGAGATGTTCTGGCAATTTTACATTTTTTGTCATAATGCATCCGCTTTTCACTGTTCGTAAGAACAGCTAAAGCATCACCAATCAGCTTAAATGCATCCGCAGCACCAGCAAATCTGTTTTTATCAGGATGAAGTAAGAGAGCCAATTTGCGAAACTGCTTTCTGATTGACACCTCATCAGCCGTTTGCTCGATTTTGAGAATACCATACCAGTCCTTTTCGTTCCCATAAACCCTATTCTCAGCGGAACAATGCACATCACAAACCAAATTCATCTGAGAAATGTTATCCAGAGCAGGATAGAGCTGTTGGGCCTTCATCACAAACTTCTGAGCACCAATAAAATCTTTATTCTCCATCTTTTTATGTGCAATATCTTTGGCCCTAATGGCCTCTTCTTTATTACACTCCATCACTGATCCAGAACTCGGAGCTCTTTGCTCAAGAATATCGATTTGACAAAGAAGCGTCCCTACAAATTCATTAGAAGGCACAATTTAATTTTAGATCTATAATTAACAAGGAAATCGAAGTATAAAGTACAGCAATTTCATCCTTTAATGTACAGGAACTAATACACTCCACATGCATAAAATATCAGAAATCGTGCATAAAGGATCAATGCCAATTTTAGAGTAATGTGACTCAAATTCATCATAAAGTCTACAAATCACAGCATTATTACAGTGCTATCGTTATTAAAGTAACACAGCAAAGTAATTATAGCATACCTTGAAATATCCAACAATGTTCAAATCGATCATAAGCATATTACACACTTCATAGAAGATATAAATCAAGGATCCGTGCAGAAAGTGTGAGGAACTAAAGAGAAATAACCCTAATAAGTTGAATCCGGTGTAAAACTTGATCTTCTTTAAAGCATGAATCTTCAGAACATTTTATATGGCGCCCCTACTAGTGATGCTGTGCATGAGAGTCGATCAGACTTTAGGTGTAGTAAAAACGTGAGAAGGGTTAGATAAGGCATACTCCATAAGTGAACACTCAGATGCCGCGAGAAGTAAGAAACGATTCTCGCTCTCCACTTAATGGAGGTAGATAAAAAGAAGTTATTCTAGTATAATAAAATTATGTAGCATATTTGAATATAAATATGCTTATAAAACGTAAGTAAACAAAGCTGGAATACAAGAAGTGAAATAGGTAGGAGAAAAGGTGAAAGAAATCAAAATGAAGTAAATACTCGCAAGAACAAGACTCCCACTTAATAGATTCTAGAAGGAGCACATGCATAGCAATAGATTATGTCCTCAATCGGAAAATGTCGAAACGTCCTAGTGGAAGGAATGTAAAGTTATGGTGAAAGCCTAACTACACAAGATAGTTGCTTTTGTGCCCAAACTGTTAACTTACGTATTGTCCGTTCTGGGAGAGCCTGAGCCCATCTTACCCTTCATGGATTTCTATCGCGTCTTTAGGATTCAAACACATGACTTTCTATTGAAAAACTTAAATTGAATCCTGCTACAAATTGGACAATACGTATAACATAACAGTTTAGACATATAGGTCGGGTCGTTACAATAAAGTGAGCATTTTTTTGTAACAGCCTATCTTACCCTTCATGGATATCTATTGCGTCCCTAGAATTCGAACATACGACTTTCCCTTGAAAAACTTAAGTTGAATCTTTATACCAATTGAACAATACATATAATATAATAGTTTGGACAAAGAGGCCGGATCGTTACAATAAAACGAACAATTTTTTTGTAACAACTCGATCTCTGTGCACAAGCCGTTAACTTACGTGCTCAATTGGTGCCAAAATTCAACTTAAGTCATTCTTAAGAAAAATGTCAAAAGCTCGAATCCTGAAAACGCAATAGAAATCCTTAAGGGGTAAGATGGACTTAAACTCTCCTATAGCGGATAGTACGTAAGTTAACGACTTGGGAATAGAAGCTGGGTCGTTATAGTTACACTTGATGTAGTCGTGCAAATGGAAAAGAAATACCAAGCAAGTTCAAGTTCATGGAAAATGATGATAGAACCTACAAGGTACAAAATAGGTGGCCGTCACTGTAGGGTTTTTGAAGTAAGGAAAATGGTATAGATGATTACAGAAACTTAGCCTATGTTTGGCTGATGTATATCAACTGGTTATAAATACTCATGTTACTTTTTATTCACACAGTTCGTTAGACTCATTTATCCACCCTTTAATTCTATCTTTCTATAATTTAAATTATTTATAAACGCTTTCCAAATATTCTCTTAATGTGGAATGGGGAGTCATTATACACTAGGAACATATCAAACGAGGAATTAGGAGTTTGAAGATATAAGTACTCCTAATAACGAAAGGTTGCGAAAGACCAATGTTTATATATAAAACAGTTGAGAATTTTAAATAGCTAAACACAAAGCTAAAAGGATAATTCGAAAGTTGAAAGTTGAAAGTAGAAGAGAGAGCTATATCCTCGCATGGAAACCAGATATGGAAAGAAATTTCTTACAAGATATTTAAGCAAACCAAAAATAGATGTAAAGATCTAAACCAAGTTATACTTTTAGGATGAAAATTTCATAACATTGCTTATATGCTCAATTGGTCGCAGGATTCAACTTAAGTCATTCTTAAAGGAAATGTCAACGGTTAGAATCCTGGAGACGCGATAGAAATCCGTGAGGGATAAGATAGACTTAACTCTCCTATAGCGGATAGTACGTAAGTTAACGGCTTAGACATAGAAGCCAGGTCGTTACAATTGCACTTGATGTATTTGTGCAAATGGAAAAGAAATACCAAGGAGGTTCAAGTTCACGGAAAATGATGACGGAACCTGTAGAGTACAAAATAAGTGACTGTCACTGTAGCGTTTTCGATGGAATATGGTATAGATGAATATAGAAACTTAACCTATGTTTGTCTAATGTTTATCAATTGCTTATAAACACTCAAGTCACTTTTTATTCACACGTTTTGTTAAACTCACTTATCCACCACTTAATTCTATCTTTTTTATAATTTAAATTGTTTATAAATATTTTCCAAATATTCTCTCAATGTGGAATGGGAAGTCATTATACACCAGGAACATGTCAAACGAGGAATTAGGGGTCTGAAGATATAAGCACTCCTAATAATGAAAGGTTGCAAAAGATCAACGTTTATGTACAAGACATTTGAGAATTTTAAATAGCTAAACGCAAAGCTAAAAGGGTCATTCGACTGTTGAAAGTAGAAGAGTGAGAGACCTATATCCTCGTATGGAAACCAGATACGGAAAGAAATTTCTTACAAGATATCTAAGCAAACCAAAAATAGATGTAAAGATCTAAACCAAGTTATACTTTTAGGATGAAAATTGCATAGTATTGTTTCACACGGAAAGTTCTTCAAAAGATGTAAAAACAATTAGCAAATTATTGAATGGTAGAGTAGATCTTGGTATGTCAAACAATTTGAATAGTAAAGTAAATCTTGGTATGTCAAACAATGTTCAAACTCTGTTGAAGATAAATGATCCTAGTCTCGAAAATAAGAGACCACGTAGATGATATAACAAAATTGGGACACAGAATTTCTAATCACAGTATGTAAATGCCTAAACAAGGTGATTATGATTAATGAAATTATTCAAAAAGTTCAAGAGTAAAAAGATGTTTCAAATTATTCAAAAAGTTCAAGAGTAAAAAGATGTTTCAAGGACATGATAAGCCACCCATACGTTTTACGTATGAGAGGTGTCATAGGAGGAAGCTAGCACCTTAGCACATGTCTGTTATAACTAATAGGGGTTGTTAGATCTCGTGAGGTAGGTAGTTAGGCTGAAGCCATGGTTGTTCGGAGGGAATAAAAAGGGAGAAACGGAATCTAATTAGGCATTCAAGAGTTGGGCAAAAATTTCTAAAGGAGCAGCTCTCGAAACCTGCTAATCCTACTGTTATGGTCATTCCATTAGTTCTGTAATTATTCAGTTGAAGGAACCCATCTATTTCTCTTTAATACTATTTATCCCTCGATTATCTATGCTTCCTCTTAGTGATTAATTGTTGTGTTGAGGATAACTTCATTGTCCACTTGAGCAGATCCTATCATTTGGTATCAGAGCTGACGATTTTTGGGTAAGGAATGCTAGTGACGAGAATGGACGCTCAAATTGAAACACTTGAATCCTTGGTGGCTCAGATTCCAACCTTAGGTGCGTCAGTGCTAGAGTTGAAAGGAAATGTGGAAAAATTGAATTCGAAAGTAGGGATGGAGCTGGGAAAAATGAATGAGAAGCTTGAACTGAATTTGCCGGTGGGACGAAGAGAACTGAATGAAGGCGTGCAGACAATCATGAATATGATTAAAAATCTGTCATTAGATTCGCAGCCTATGGCAAGAGAAAAAATGGGTGAATTCGTCAACACCAGTGGATGAGCAGACTGGTTTGGAAATTAGGAAAGGACATTATTGCAAGCTAGAACAGCCCTTATTCAATCCAGACTCTTGGATCTTCAAAGCTGAGAGATATTTCGACGTGAACAAGTTGAGTGATGTGGAACGAGCTATGGCCATTGGGGTGTGTATGGAGGGCAGCGCTCTGTCATGGATTCAATGGAAAGATGGGAGAGTGATCTAAAACATCTGGAGAGGTTCAGGAATACTCAGTATGGTACTCTGCAACAGCCTTTTTTTAGCAATTAGACCTTGGAAGGAATTTCATCAATGGCGTGGAGGAAGAATTGCAAGCAGAAGTCCTGATGGCTAACCCTAAAGGGCTGATTCAAATCATGGATATGGCGCAAAGGATTAAGGACAGAAATTTGTGAGTTAGCAAGGCGAGGGAGAAGGAGCGCCCCCACTGTAGAAGTTCAACTTATACTAACCCTGCTGGGACTGAAAACCAAACGATCCCGTGGAATCCTCACAAGCTAAAAGGATAGGGGATTGTGCTTTAGATGTGATAAAAAATATACCATTGGGCATACGTGTTGATAAGTATAGTTTTTATTCTTATTTGTTGCGCTAAATCATGATATTTTATTGTCTTTTGAATAAAATCCTACCTAATTTATGATAAATTGTATTTTGTAAGTAGAACTTTATGTTTAATGAAGAATTGAAGAAAAGAATACAAAATAGCGGAAAAATGGAAAAATTCATAGTACGAGGACTTGGAAGCAAGCAATTAATTGGCCCCAATTCGGACTTCTAATTGGATACAAAATTTGGCGACTTGAAATTAAATATATAGACAAAGATAACATTGGGCTGAAATATATATATATATATAATCTTGAAACCTAAAAAAGAACAGGAGAGCCGGCAGATTCACGTAGAAAAAAAAAAGTAGCTTGAGGGAAGACAGACAGCAGCTTTAGGAGGATTTTGATTCACGCACAGTAAACAGCAGGAAAGAAGGCAGCAGAAATAAAAGAAAAAGAAAAAGAAAGAAAAGAAAAGAAGAAGGAAGAGAACACGTGTCATAACAAAGAATTAAAAATTTAGATAGTAGTCTCTGTGGGACGATATTCGAATTTGATAAATCCACTTTATTACTTGTCACGATCTATACACTTGCGGAATCTAACGAACACGTGTCATAACAAAGAATTGCATGTACTGTTAGTTGATGATGACTTTGAGTTGGGCAAAAGGTAAGAAGAAATAGAGGACAAAATAGAGAGGCCCGTATTAGAGGGAGTCGAACTTTCAATGAATTCGTTATTCTAGTTGACATCGCCCAAGACTATGAAGGTGAAAGGTACCGTGAGTGGGCAAGAGGTAGTAGTGTTAATTGATTCAGGGGCGACACAATTTCATATCCCTAGATTTGGTTCAGAAGTTGAAGATACCTATCACGAAAACTATTGGGTACAGTGTGCTAGTGGGATAAAAAATGGCAGAAGGGGAAAAGGTTTGCATAGCAATGGTGGTCATAAATGAATATTTACCCTTAGACTTGAGTAGCTCTGAAATTATTTTGGGGATGCAGTACTGAGTACTTTGGTTACGGTTCAAGTGAATTTTGAAGCTTTTGGTGATGAAAATATCTATTGGAGATAGAATAGTTACATTGAAAGGAAATGATGGGTTAAGCAAGTCATTAGTTTCTTTAAATCGATGTTTAAGACCATACAAAAGGAGGGTGAGGGACTGATGGTGGAGCTTTACTCCATTCAGGTAGAAGAGCAGAAACCAGTACTGAACATTCCAGAACCACCCCTTCAAAAACATTTAGCTAGTTAGGAGACTGTGTTTGAGATAACTATCGAGTTACCTCCTCAATGAGATCATGAACATGCTATCACTCTGAAGCTAGGAACAGATGCTATTAATGTTAGACCATATCGTTATCCTTATGTGTAGAAGACAGAGATTGAACAGTTGGTGGTTGACAGTTTAGAAGCAGGGATAATCCAAACCAGCATCAGTCCAATCCGTTTTCAAGCCCAGTATTTTTAGGGAAGAAAAAAGACGAGGGATGGAGGTTCTACATGGATTACAAAGCCCTAAACCGAGCTCCAGTACTTGATTGGTTTCCAATACCTGCCATTGATGAGCTGCTAGATGAGTTGCATGACGCAACCATATTTTCAAACTAGATCTACAGTCGTGTTATCATCAAATACCTCTTAGAGTTGGGGATGAACATAAAACAACCTTCAATACACATGAAGGGCATTACGAGTTTTTTATAATACCTTTTGGGCTTACTAACGCCCCGACCACATTTCAATCATTAATGAATCGAGTATTCAAGTACTTACTGCGAAAGTGTGTGTTAGTTTTCTTTAATGATATTTTGGTGTAAATTCGTTCATTGGAGGAGCATTGTCGGCATTTAGGAGAGGTATTAAGACTCTTACAAGCGCAATGGCTATACGCGAGCAGAAAGAAATGTGAGTTTGGATGTGCTACTTTGGAATATTTGTGTCATGTAATAAGTAAGGATGGAGTAGCGGCTGATCCTAAAAAAATAGGTGCAATGCAATCTTGGCACGTTCCTTGAAATTTAAATGAGTTAAGAAGGTTCTTGGGATTAACAGGTTATTATCAAAGGTTCGTGGAAGAGTATGGAAAAATGGCTAAACCGCTCACCAAGCAATTGAAGAAAGACAACTTTAATTGGGACCAAGATGTGGAATAGGCATTTGAGAAACTGAAGGAAGCCATGACCAGTATCCCTGTGTTGGCATTACCTGACTTTACAATGCCTTTCATTATAGAAACGGATGCTTCAGGGGTGGGATTAGGGCTGTTCTATCACAACAACAAAGACCCATAGCTTATTTTAGTCAAAACCTTATCTTCTAGGGCTCAACTTAAATCAATATACGAGAGGGAGCTCATGGCCATAGTTAAGTGCAGCTATTACCTTCTTGGAAGACACTTTGAAATGTGTACAGATCAAGAAAACTTAATTTTTCTGCTTAAGCAACATCTTGTGTGTGCTGAGCATCAGAAATGGGTCACTAAGGGGATGTTCTCTTTACCATTTTCAAGTCGTTTTCTGTTTTCGATTTTTCAAAACAGTGAAAACGCGTTCTCTTTCTCATTTTCGAAAACGCATTTTTGAAAATAAGTTAAAAATTTACAAAGAAAATCCAAAACGACAAATTTGTCGTTTTGGATGTTTTCAGTTATAATCAAATCAAAATTTTCAAAATGCATTTTAGGTGTTTTCAAAACAATTCTTCAAAATATCAAAAAGAACACATTTTCAACAATTTCAAAATGGACGCTCAAAACACAAAACGAAGTCAAAACTCAAAACACAAAATTGAAATATAAAGAGAACAACCCCTAATTTTTTGCTTAAATTCATTTTCAGTTGTACGTGCTCTCAATCAAATAATTTTATAAGTAGCCCAAAATTGTTATCTACATTTTAACAACATATTCACAAATTTGTCGTTTTGGATGTTTTCAGTTATAATCAAATCAAAATTTTCAAAATGCATTTTAGGTGTTTTCAAAACAATTTTTCAAAATGCCCAAAAAAACACATTTTCAATAATCTCAAAATGGTCACTCAAAACACAAAACGAAGTCAAAACTCAAAACACAAAATTGAAATATAAAGAGAAGAGCCCCTAAGCTTCTTGAATATGATTTTGAGATCCATATATCTGGACCAGAACTCTTGTTCGCGGCTGATGCATTGTCATGACTTCCATTGGTAGCTGAATTAGCAATCATCTATGTTTCCAAGATACTTTAAATGGGGGAGTTGCAAGCAAACATAGGGAAAGATGAGAAACTAGCCAGGATCAGGGAAGCCTTACTCAAAGATTCCTTGTCCATGGATGACTGGTCCGTTATGGATGGGTGTTTGTTGTATAAACGGTAACTAGTTATACCTAAGGGCTCCAATCTGATGTCCAGCCTACTTCAGGAGAACCATTGCAAAATTGTGGGAGGCCATTCACGCATCTTAAAGACATACAAGAGGGTGGCCATAGTTGTTTTGGTTGGGATGAAAAAAAAAAAATTCAATCCTTTGTGTAAGTATGTTAAATTTGCCAACAGAACAAGTACCTAGCACTCTCACGAACTGGGTTACTTAATTGCCAATTACGGATGCTATTTGGGATGATTTAATGGTGGATTTTATTAAAGGGTTACCATAGTCGAGAAGGTAGGATACCATCCTGATAGTGGTGGATCGGTTAAGCAAGTATGCTCACTTTATGACTTTAAAACATTCGTTTATAGCTAAGACGGTGGTTAAATATTTGTACATAAAATGGTGAGACTTAGTGGATTCCCTCGATCGTTGGTATCGGATAGGGACAAAGTATTTCTTAACTTGTTTTGGATGGAGCTTTTTCACCTACATGATACATATTTTCGTCGTAGTACTGCTTATTACTAGCAAACTAATGAGCAATCAGAAGTAGTGAATCTTTGTTTGGAACTTATTTAAGATGCTTTGCTAACAATCACCCTCGCACTTGGTCGAAGTAGATACCTTGGGCTGAGTTTTGGTATAACACTTTATTTCATACACCACTTATACGTATGGAACTCAGCGAACACTCGTGGCTAAACTTGATCAACACTTGCAGCTTCGCAATGAAATGCTCAATGAGCTAAGTTGCAATTTGTGAAAGCCCGGTCAAGGATGAAGAAAGTTGCAGATTCTCGACGAGGACAATACAATTTAACAAAGATGACTTAGCCCCCATTAAAATTATAATCAATTTTTCTCTTTTCTTATCAATCACACATTTTCCAATAAAATAATATTATACGTAAACTCAAAATAATTTCTTCTTTTTTAAGCACACATTCTTCAAAAAAATATTATTCCAAAAATTATAATTCAAATAATGGCAAATAATGGGGGCCAAACGGGGGCTTAGTTTATCTCAAACTCTAGCCTTATCGACAAAAATCCTTGGCTAAGCAGGCGAATGAGAAGTTATCCCCGAAGTTCTTTGGTCTTTATCCAGTTCTCCAAAAGATTGGAGCTGTAGCTTACAAGCTCCAACTACTAGACATAGCTAACATCCATCCGATGTTTCATGTCTCTCAATTGTGAAAAGTAGTTTGATTCTGCTATGCCCATTCAGCCCCTTCCACCGTTTCACAGCTCGAATTTAGAATGGACTGTACAACCAGCATGCACGTTCTGGGGGCATTCGACCAATAGTGATCTAATCAATAAAGGCCCAGAAGTACTTATTCAGAGGCAAAATCTTCCCTCTTTTGAAGCTTCTTGGGAACCTTATGAATTGATCAACTCTCAATTTCCAGATTTTCACCTTGGGGACAAGGTGTTTACATTGGCGGGGGTGTTGATAAGCCACCCATACGTTTTACATATGAGGAGCGTCACAAGAGGAAGCTAGCAAATTAGCACGTCTGTTATAACTAATAGAGGTTGTTGAATCTCATGAGGTAGGTATTTAGGCTGATGCTATGGTTGTTAGGAGGGAATAAAAAGGGAGAAACTGAATCTACTTAGGCACTGGTAATCCTACTGTTGCTTTCATTCCATTATTTCTGTAATTGCTCGGTTGAAGGAATACAAATCTATTTCTCTTAAACACTAATTATCCCTTGATTATCTGTGCTTCCTTTCAGTGATTAATTGTTGTGCTGAGGATAACTTCATTGTCCACTTGAGCAGATCCTATCAGAAGATTGCAAAAACAGTGAAGGTAGTAAACTTGTGAGTTATATTATGGACAGAGCAATCCAGTAAAGTGTAAAGTGTAAAGTGTTTGATGACAGAGAAATCCTCTATGAAAGCAAATTACCTATTTCAGAAATAGTTGAGAAGCGAGGAAAAGAAAAAACTAAGGCTTGCATGTGATTAATTTTAAAAAGAATATGATAGGGTGCTCGAGACAGTGTTATGGTGGGTTTTAGATGAAAAGGAACTTTACTGATAAATTAATATGAACCTGCACAACTGATCGGTTGCAAGTGAGAGAAACTTCAAATTATGCCCATACGTATGGCAGAGCAGGTGATTAGATAGCTTGGAAACCACAATAACAAAAATCAGGGAAATTCACATCAAGCACAAAACAGAACCAATCAAACAATAAACCAGTAAGAATATTTCCATTTCTCATCACAACCTGTCATGACCAAGAACTTCAAATCCAAGTTTCTGCATAAAAATGAAGCTGACAACTTTAGTGGATCAACAAATGGCAGCTTCTCAATCATTGTGTAGCTGGCCATGAGCCAACTTATCATGGCCTGCTCAACACCACATAGAGAGTTTTTCCATATCATTATCTCACAATCGATTCTTGCCAGTTCCTCAGAGCTTGGTTAATGAGTAGGAAATGCTCAGCTATGTACCTTGAAGACATTACCCCCACACCCTTGTCATTTTAAGAATCTAAAATGCCCTTGGCGCACCCTTGCCTTTTAAAGAATCTGAAATACCTTTAGCTTTTAACTCTGCTAATAAGTATATCTCTTTTTCAAAATTTTCATTTTCAATTTTTCCTTTCCTAATACCTGTTTTCATGATAAAAATATCAACCAACGAAATCCTATTAACTAATATCCGTATTATAAAGGCAACGAAATGAATCAACTTACAATTTACAACAGCTAATACTGTAAAACTTTATGCAACATGACATGCATTAATGAACAAATTTCAACAAGATAAACAGACATCAGAGTTCATACATTAAAGTAAAATACAAGCTCACATTTTCAGATAAATTTAATGAGCCAACTGAAAAACCCCTCTCAACAACAATCAAAATCATTTCAAAACAAAAGTAAAATGTTAAATTTAACAAACTTACTCCACCGATACCAAGAATGTACGTTTAAAACCAAAACTGGCCTTCCACCCAGCTAAAAGAAAAGAAGAAAGATGGGTTATTTTTTCTCGGAAAGTTTGAAAAACCCAAAACAGAAACAGTTCCAGTTCCTGAATACAAGCAAAGCAATGAAATCAAAGTGAATCATGAAGACAAGAAAATCAAAATCGACAACAACAGCATTTTAGCAAAAATATAAAATAACTTACTTTAACCAGAAGTCCGAACCTTTTTCGATTGACGGAGAGAGAGAGTGAGTATAGAATTGCAGTAAGTGCCCAGCGAAGAGAAAATAGTAGTAAATCAGGTGGGGATGGGGGATGCCGGGGTGGAAGGAAGAAGACGACATTGAGTTCTATGTATTTACAATGATGTCCTCAGAGTCTCAACCGCGGGAACAAATTTGTAATAATATACAAAATGAGGGGCAAATATTTTTGATGGTTTTCCAGTTTTACCCCTGGAAATATTATTTATTCCTAGGGTATCCTTTTAGTTTCCCCTTCCTCATATATAAGTCAAACTTACTTATAAGTAATTTTTTTCCTCCAAATATGATTGGATGGGTTATTTTTACTTGAGAGATTTGCTTTTGTTGTCCTTAACCTTTCAAAATGTATCAAATCCATACTCAACTTTTTTAGCAAAATTTGTAACACCCCAAAATTTTACAAATACTGGAGTGTTTACAAAAAATTCACTTTTCGCGGAACGATAAAATAATATTATTTTAATACAAAATAATTAAAATATCCATAATAAAAACATAATCACAAATTAAATATCTGTCTTTGAACAATTTAAACGACTAATAATTTAAAGGAAAAATAAAATAAAATAAACTTAATGTTTTATCTCTTCGATTCCTTTTGGTAATCGCATCACTATCCCATCACTGTTCCAATCGACCTGAACTAACTTATTAAATTTTGTAAAAGTGAGTATTTAAAAATACCCAATAAGATACATGCAGTTTTCATACACAATTATATACAATAAAATAAACATTATATACCACTATTTTCTTATGAAGTATATCGGTGACCAAGCGATACACTTATCTTAGGTCATCTTAAATTCCCGTACGATCTCTTATCACTTAATAAAGAACTCGAAAATTCACTGACAATTCATGCATAAATTATTGAATATAAATGTACAAGAAAACGAATTGCTTGCACAAAAATATCTTATGTTGAATGATCAAACGAGCTTTGGATAAATATACTTGCAATTTACAGCTGCTTTATATGAAAGATGCTGTGTAAAATTCTTTGGTGGTGAATTGTGGGACAGTTGCACACTATTTATAGTAAAAAACAGTAGTTGAATTATGGTACAATTGGGATGAAAAATCATATCTATCAAATTGGATAAGAATTGAATTTAAAACGATGTATTTAAGGATTTGGATGAGAATTGATTTCAAAAATTAGAATTATGATTAATTTTAAGTTTTATCAAATTAAGATTGCAATCAAACTCTATCCAAATCACGAAAATATTATCATTATCAAAATCAACATTTATCACTATAAATAATATAGGAATTTAAAACCTATGTCATTTCAGTCCTCNATTGCAATCAAACTCTATCCAAATCACGAAAATATTATCATTATCAAAATCAACATTTATCACTATAAATAATATAGGAATTTAAAACCTATGTCATTTCAGTCCTCTTTTTTTTTTTCAAAATATTAAAAATATACTATATAAAACAAAACAAAATAAAATTTTTGAGACGTTACAATCTCTCCTCCTTAAAAAATTTTGTCCTCAAAATTACCTCTTATATTTGAAAAGTTCTAAATACTTAATCATTGACAAAATTACAATATATCATAATATAAATCAAGAAAACTCATAATCATGATAAAAGAACGACATTTCATTTCATAGTTTGGGATCGATTGGAGGGTGTCGAATAGCGAGCATCACATACCAATGATTATTTATAAAATTGTATGTTTAAAACTTTAAAAATCTTACATTATCTTTAAACTCCTAAAATTTGTGAAAATACCCCTCTTTTTTTCAGAAATTTTCTAAAATATGATTTTCTTGAATTGAAATTTTCTATAAAATAAAATAATATTAAATTTGGAAAGTTTTAAAATATCGTTTTTCATCTTATTAATTTGAATAACGCACAATTAAAAGGCTTCCAAATGAGGGGGATGTTACAAACGGACCACTTAAATCTCAAACTCAACTTAGACAATTTAGATCTTTTTGATAAAGCCCATCAATCTTGTGAATACTCAAATAAAAAAAAAAAACTCAAACAATAAACAAAACTTGAAACTTCTTAAAATATGAATTTTCTAATTGGTATATTTTAAAATACCACCCGAATGCTAGAACTAATCATACAAACATGTACAATCATAATTTGAAGTCACGTTTAAAAACTTCTATTTAATTAGTTAAAACAATTACTAATGTCATTTATTTAAGAAAATAAAAGAAAAGAAAAGAAAAATCTAATTTTTTTAAAAAAAAAACAGCATGGTCACTGTTCATGTGAAGAGTGACACGTATTGTTCGTTACTGTTCATATGATCAGTGTCGAGCACGGTTCACGTGAACAGTGCACGTGAATAGTAACTTTTTTTTTTTACTACAAAGTCTAAGGGAAAGCAAAAATTTTGCTCTAATACCAAACTGTAGCACCCCAAAATTTCACAAACAATGGAGTGTTACCAAAAATTCACTTTTCGCGGAACAATAGAATAATATTCTTTTAATAAAAAAAACTGGAATATCCATAATTATAATATAATCATAAATTAAATAATTGTATTTGGACAATTTAAACGACTAATAATTTAAAGGAAAAAAAAAATAAACTTCATGTTTTATCTCTTCGATTTCTCTTGATAATCGCATCGCCTTCCCGCCAGTATTCCAATCGACCCGAACTAACCTTTAAAATTTTGTAAGAATGAGTATTTAAAAATACTCAGTAAGATACGTGCAATTTTCATACACAATTATATACAATAAAATAAACAATTCATATCACGCTTCTCTTATAGAGTATATCGGTGACTAAACAACACACTTATCTTAGGTCATCTTAAATTTTCGTAGAATCTCTTATCTCTTAATAAAGAACCTGAAGGTCCACTGACAATTCATACATAAATTACCGATATAAAAGTATAAGAAAACGAACTACTTGCACAAAAATATCTTACATTGATTGATCAAATGAGCTTTTGA